>VWPV01012804.1:39222-205404 GCA_013389885.1 Geococcyx californianus
ATACAGAGGTCTGGCTGTATTTCTTGTTAAGAATCAGCTATTTCTTTGGTTTTTTGCTAATTATCAGCTGCAGGACCTGACTGAATTATAGTCCAGTTCAGCAGACCTGAAACGATTTAACCTCCACTGTGTCAATTGTCAGTATAAACTACCACACAGTTTACCGAGGTGTTAATCAGACAACTGCACGTGCACATTTGATGATACAAGCAAGGCAAATGAAAGCATGCTTCACTTTCCCCCTAGGTTCACAAACCAAAAAGCTAACCTCACACTCCATGGAAATAATGCAGTCATCAGGACAGCATCGATTCATTTCCGTTCGCTAGACGGAGCTAACTCAGCTTTAACAAATGCTTAGTTATCAGAGCAGCAGGTTCATTGTAAGTTCTATGCAGCTGCAGGCTTAAATATTTATAGCTGATATTTAAAATCCTATCAAAATTTATATATTTGCTATTTGAGAAGATGTTTGTTTTTGCAAAGAAAACAGTACAACTTTTGTTGAAGATACACTCAACACAAAACTTTTCCCAAGCTGCTGCTAGACATACAACTGACAGAGTGTCACGGTCCGCTTGATGGACACGTCATGGTTCATTACCGTGATCTCAAAGCGCAAAAATCAAGGTAATCGCACCGAGAGGTTACGCTTCAACCAAAGAGTGCAGCTTTTGCCCGTAAAGCAGCACACAATAGACAAAGAGTAATAGGAAAGAAAAGAAAATGTAAAGTAAAGTAAGAAACGAGGATTATAGCTACCACCAAGGCGTACCTGTGGTCACAGGTCCAGGCAGCATCCCACCGGTCCTTCCAATCATCGTGATCCTTGGTGGGGAAGATCTTCGTCTTCGAAGCACAGCAGCTGAGGAGCCATCTCTTATGCCAAGCAACACACTTTGCTCCCTCTCTGTCCCAGCGATTGTTGCCAATTGCCACCTCAAAAAGTTCTCACTTCGCTTGCCAAAACTTAACTGCATAGGCCCAGTAGGTGTGGTTTTGGGAGGTATCAGCAAGTTTGGCTGAGGTAGCAAGTGAAATCCATCTTCTAGACAACATCTGCAACTGTCACGGTCACTACTCGCAGTCCCAGGCATTGGGGAACAGTACAGGGCTCCCTGTACCACACAGTTCTTCCTTTCAGGGTGTTTGCTTCTCACCAGCTCTCCAAGTCCCTAGTGGCCATGCTGAGACAATACTGTTCTTCAGACCAGCTCTTATACAGAGGAATCAGTATATTCTGGAAATCTAAAGAGGCAAATTTTAATACAATTATTCAAGAAGCAAAAAGGGTAAGTAAAACTCTACTTTTACCGAGATAAACTTTACAAACCTCTTAGACAATAAAATAATAGGCTATCAGACAAATAGTGGTATGTAGGAATACATTATGTATCATTTGTTTCTTTAAAAACACAGACGTGGTTTTAAAGATACATTGAAAACTATGAGTTTGTGATAACAGTTTCTCACTTGTAAAATTTTAGAAATTATGCATTCAAATTTGCAAAGCTAATTCAGACTGTCAAAACAGAGAGCTGATTCAGTAGCAATTTTTTCTCAGAAAAACAAAAGGCCAAGATTTACCCTCACCCCTCCTTTTACAAAAATTTGCTCTGTAAACATTTCATGGTAGTGATGGAATCAAAACAAGATTGGAACTATAACCATAGCACAATTTATATACATATCTTAAGAAAAAAAAGGAGTATTCAAGACCCGTTAGTAGCAGCCCATTAAAAACTTTTGGTTTAGCCAGTGAACTGATCCAAACCAGCAAAACAGATGGATGGGAGAGTCTGAAGGCAATTAAACACAGCATAATTTTGACTGTTTCACAATTTCAGGAACACCTGTGCTGCTTATTTCAATGCACCGTGAATATTCACTGAGTACCAGAGACTGTTCCGTAGTCCTCGGAGGCTCTAATTTCTGCTTCTTTTGTGGTGTCCTACTGGCTCTTTTACTCAGTGATGTGTTAATTATGGAAGAAAAAAATATATGTAATGGCAATGTGGAGGCAAACCAGAAGAAAAGGAGGAGTTTCTGTTTTCATTAAGAAAATAGCTTGAGAAACGAAGGGATTTAGCCTCAGTTTTTCGTTAGACTAAGCTGATAAGAAAGGTACTTAGGGATGAAGACCTCACAGGGGAAGGGGAATCCAGAGAAACCCCCAAACCAACAAACAAATCAAAAATATCCCCAGAACAGTGGTGTGAAGCCTTGTTTGAAAAGGAAATTTACATGGATTTGAGGTCAACTTTCCCTTTCTCCCTGCAAACAGAAGCTAACAAACCTATTGCGACCTCACAAGCAGATAGAGGAGACATTCAGCTCAGGAGAGACTAAGTGTGAAGGGGCGAAATATTCTATAAAATCAAATTTGCAGAACCATTCACATTTTTTTTCAGTTTTACCAAACTCAAAAGTTTTCCCATTTCTGACCAAAGTTCCTCCCTGTGCCCAAAATACAGGTAGCGTTGACAAGGGCTCTATATTTTGACAGAAATAGGTTTTGACAGATATAAAGCCCTGCCTTGGCTTTCTCCATCTCTCATTTTCACCACGCTAGCTCCTCTCCTTCTTAGAATTCATTTGATTTCCTCATGTGTTTTGTTAATCAGAACTTTCCATTACCCATTGCTTCCTCTTACCCTTCCAACCAGTTTATGCCAGCACATGTTCTCAACATACCTTCCTACCCAATTGTCTCCGCAATTTGATCATATGCAGACTCACAAGACATCGATCTCACATGTTTAATGCTAGCCAAGAAATTCAGCCTAATCATTCCCTTCTACTCCTCCTCCACTGAAACCCATCTACACCACTCCAGAGTAGCGTTCCCGTTTCCTCACACAAATAGAATTTTTGTCCATATCTTATTTTCCAGCTAAATTGGCATTTAGTGCTTGTTGCCTGTTTTTCAAATAACCACATGAAATGTGTAATTGGCTAATAAACAGTATTTGAAGTTATGCTAAATAAGGGGGAAATACCTTGTATAAAAAGCTGTTTGTTACAGTTATTTAATGAGTTTCATCTGAAATATTTCGTCACACTGCAGTAATGAGAATTCTTGAAAATCCACTCTTTTGCTTTATAATACGGTTGTAAAAGTGGACTTAACGATTTTGTCACATTTCCATCTATGAAGTATGATGAACTGTACTTTCTACATTTAACATAGATCACATTTTTAAAGGAGTTACAGAATGTTTACTGAATTGTAGCTTCTTTTCCTCACAGTAAATTAATTCGTAAATCCCCTTTCACTAAGTAGTATTTGTTAACAGTACAAGAGAACATGGCACCATCATATATTAAATATTGATAACTGTCAATGTAATTAGTGAAGAGATTTCTCTGGGGCTCCAGATCTTTTGGGAACATCACTGGTTCAATCTCCTTTAAAAAAACCTCAATGTTTTCAAAATAATATTGTTTTCAGTAAGAAGGAAGGGCTTAAAGAGTCAGTCAAGACATTTGCTGTGTAATCGGAATTTCAAGCAAAAGAAAATAGGAACAATTTTTTTTTTTTTAACGTTGAAAGAAAATTTTCATAGAAGACTATTTTATAAGATGTGGACGTCAACTACCATAGCCGGACAACCTGTTTTCATTGACTCGGGATTAGTGCTGTGCCCCACGGATTCCCCCAAAAGTGCTTCCACAACTGTTGTTCATGAGAATTAAACTTTTAGGTATACCATTACTGATGTAAGAGCCTGGCAAACGATGGAACGTAAGAATCCAAATGTTGGTATTAAATAAAGACAGAGACAACACATTCTCTTTGAGTGTTACCAGTACCCGGCCAACAAAACAGCTCCTACACTGGGGTCTTCCAAGTTACTTGTTTGTATAAAGCAGTCTGCTGTTATCAACACCCCACCCCCACTCCGGTGAAGCTCAACAGTCACTGACAAGAGGTGTAGATCAGGCAGTCCTCACAAAAGCAGCTATTGTTACGTGAGAGAGGCCTGATTTGGATGTCTTAGAAACAGAAGCAAATGAAGAATAAGCAAATGCCCGTCTGCTCGGCAGGAAGCTCGCGGCAGAAGGGAAAATAGCATTCGGTGCCCGAGCAATGAAATTTCCTTCACAGCAGGCCAGCGCAAACTTTGTGGACAAATCAGCACATCAGCAAAAGGCCTTTCAAGGACTGCTTCTGCTGGGGGACCATTTATTATCTTCTTTCTCAGTTTTCCTCTTGCAGGGAAGGGTTCTGGCTGGAGGACAAGTCGACTGAAAGCAAGAGGCTTCAGAGAGCTCTCTGTTCCCTCCAAAATCTGTTCTGCTCTGCATTTTCTTTGTTCTTCCATTCATCCTGCTCCCTTTCTCCCCTCAAGGGAGGAGCAACAAGCTGCAAGAACAGATGTTTCTAATTTCATTAGACACTTCATACTGATACACAGAGCCTTACTTCTTAGTTAAGCAATGACAAGGCTCACTGTATCTCACAGGAACAGCATGATTCTCAAGAGGGGCTAATATATATATTTTCTAAAACTTGTTATTTCAGAAAAAGACAGAAAACAAAACATACATGCTAACTTACCAAGGGCACCCGCCTGGAAATTTTCTGGTTTACAAGACAAAAGCAAATAAAGAAATTAATTTTCTGTTTTCCTTTAGGACTCAGTCTATCCTGTGCTGTGACAGAATTGCACAAACAGTTTCTGATCTGGTTCTCCAGCTCTGACAGACAGCAGTCACCTAGATTTCAAAAGTCCTCTTAAACAAATATGGCTTGATGAAATCAGTGTCTTAAAAACTGGGGAAATGCTTATTTTCTTATAAATCAGGGGTTTTTTGCAAGAGGATATGCTTTTTTGTTTGTTTTAAATTATAAAAAGAGCTCATTGTCCAGATCAGAACAAGCACCAGAAATTAAAACTCTTTCCTAGATTGTAGCTGTAGAACACAGTTTCCTTGGATTCTCCCTCCAGAGTCTTACAATGAATTGCGCGCATGTGAGTAGTTGGGTTGGAGAAACTCAGCAGAGTACACGAGTGTTTTACTGTAGTATTGTCAAATTAGTGTAATTGCAATCACTGTAAGAGCGTATGAGTCTGGATTTCCCATAAACTGCAGTTTAACCGTTTTTGCCATTAACATAATTGTGCATTAAGAAGCATAAAAGTAATATTAGACTGGCATATTTGCGACACCGCAAAAGTGAAAAAAAACCCATCCTGCATGGCACTACTGTAAATTGTATACATCCAGAGTAAAATGGGATACATGCAACTCTTGTAAAATTGCTGTAGTGGTCATTTTGGCTTCAAGGAATATTTTAAACCCCCCAAAAGCAGCAGATCAGAATTATGATAATTCCAAAATTCTAGAGAGGGCAGATAAGGGGAGGGAACCCTCATACCAATACCACGACCCAAGTCGGGAAGACGACACTGCAAGACAGAGTAACTAAACCACCTTCAGAAATAAGAGATTTCTTCAAAACCTTTACAAAGCCATCTCGCCCGCCTTGCCAACTTAATTGCTGGAGCAGATCTGGAGCAGGGTTGCTTGAACGTTAAGCCGAAGATCCATTGTAATGTCTTGCTTTTATATATTTTTTTAATCTGAACTTGTCTAGCTCCAAGAATGAATTCACGTGGAAAAAGGTATCTTTTTCCTTCTTTGACAGCATATCCAAACCAAACAGATGGGTATCCTAAACAGTAAAATTTTTAAAAATAAAACACCCCTTGCTAACCACCTGCAAATTGCTACAAGCGGGTAATCTCAGAGGCTGCAGGGAGATTTCTCCTCTAAACCGAAAAATTTAGTTTTAGGATTGGTATCGTCAAGCATCAGATCTCAGGATGAAATCCCTTACGAGAGAAATAATATGGATCCCTTCTAAGAAGGAATAAACAGCACCGAGACAGAACATAGCAGACACTATCCCAAAGAAATGACAAACTTATTCACTGTATATTTGTTTATTTAATATAATTCTAACAAAATCTGCAGGGTTTTAACTTGTCTATTCAGTGAAATGATTAATTAAAGCACTATTAAAAAAATAATATAAAACCTGTCTAAAAATCACAAAACCACTCCTATAATTTTATCTTGTATTTACACTTTTTGTATGGAAGAGCAAAGCAATGGAGCGTGCTCTGTGGAAAAACACAACAGCGTGAATAAAACAACTTGAATATGAGAAAAGGCCATTCGGTCTGAAGAGGATTTGCCTTCATAATACCTGTGTTCCCCTAGGATGGCATCTAATTGCTTCCTGAATGACTGCAATGTTTGTTCCAACAGCTTTACCCACTCCACCATTCAAACTGTACTCTACAGCCAGAGTGAACGAGGCATGCTCAAATTGATCCGAAATTGCCTTTCTTGAACTTCCATTTATAGACTCACCCCTAGCATTTTTGTCGTGCTTACAGTGGTAACGGGTGTTGATTTTGCAGACAATGCTTACTTCATAAACATCAATTCTCTTTTTAGCATCTTTTTATTTTCTATCCGGCTCTACTGAAAGTTCATTTTGTCATTATTTTCCCTCTAAATTTCACCCACCTGCTTGTATAACTGAACAAAATGTTGTATTCCTCAGTCATATTGTGCCTCAACTCACTTTCAGCTCCCCGTAGGTGCCGCTGGAACAATGAAGCAGCATAAACCCACTGTCTAAACCGGTAATAAGAAATTAGGGGTTATATTTAATGTACTCTGGACTGAGAGCCCCTAGGATCATAACTCTGAAATGCAGTTCAATCACAAGCTTTTAGCAGATATACTACTACAAGAAAAAACCCAGTACTTCTCCCCCACCTTCACGGCATAAATTACTTTCTTCTGTACAAACGCACACTTGTTCAGCTTCTTACTTCATAACTAATTTGTAAAGCTAAGTCTAAAATGGTCATAATGTTACACATACACATAAGGGAGATACATAAAATTACTTTCCCCTACCTGCTTCACTTGGGAATTTCATGCCAACGCACTGCTAGCCAATATCCTTCCACAGATTGCATTTGTACTAAAGTGGATCTTCTATTTCCACAGCTGCAATAAATTGGTTTTGTCCAAACCATTTTCTGTATCTTCAGACTCTCCCTAAACATCCCCAAAACACTACATCTTTAGTTTTCCTTTAAAATACNTTCTGTATCTTCAGACTCTCCCTAAACATCCCCAAAACACTACATCTTTAGTTTTCCTTTTAACATTTTGAACTCAGAAAAGTATTGAATTTTAATCTAAACAGGTGTTTTTTGAATTATAAAACTGTGAAAGAAAACTCAGCAATGTAATTAAATACAAATTATCCAATTTCATGCCTATTAATACCATGAAGTTGAATTGTTTCTTAATCTACTTTGAAGGGTTGTTTTGATATTCAAATTGCCACTACAGAAAAAAAAGTGGCTGTTCAGTAAGATATCAAGTGGACTTCTGTTGAGCTACGAGAATTCACAGTCGTGTAGTTATTCTTAATGTAGGGCCTTATAAAACCCAGCATTTTGTAAAGAGCTTAACATTCTGAAAGTATTTCTCAGGTCATGATATGATATTTTTACAAAAATAATAAACAAATACTTAGACCGTATATATAGGAAGAATTTTGACAAATATAACACAATGAGTAAAGGCAGGATGTATATACTCATTTAACAACAGAAAAATTCAGACTATCTGTATAGCTTTTGGAAGTCAGGTGCATTTTTAATAGAAATATTCATAATTTATGAAGGTAGACTCCAGAATCCTGAATGCAAGTTTGGTTACATTTTTAAATGTAAAGTTTTAGTTCAAAAAATGTCTTGAAAGAGAAGGAAATAGAATGGTCTAAAGCAAGTGGGAACTGTGACCCTTTTTAGGCTCAATTATCCCTAAAATTTTTAAATTATTAAATCGTTTGCTTTCAAACATCTTGAAAATTCTGTGTAATAAACAAATTGCATTATTCCTACAATGCAGAATACTGATACTCATTGGTAGAATTGTCAACTACAAAAGGGGATGCTGCAAGAGTGAGATCCTTCATCTTAGCAAACAATACATTATATGTGACCAAGATTAAATTCTGAGGTAATTTAATAAGATTTACAGCTTGAGATAAGGGCAATATACCTTATCTGGAGGTGATATCTAATACTTTAGTTAAAGAATCCAAGGTAAGATTCTAAAAGATAAGCCAAAATCTACATTCTCAACCAGGGCATGTCAATAAATTGACATTGTGTTCTTCATTTTTTACCTCCAGAAGGTTATTCAATTTCTATTTATGTTAAGAATCTCCATCTGGATAAGTAAAATATAAATATTTAAATTCTAGTGTTGTCACCTCATTGTTGTACCAAAGTTCTTAGTACTGGAGAAGCACAAGATTGCAGCAAACGAGCACGCAGGAAAAACAAAGATTTCTAGCTCTCGAAATTTTTAGGTTTTTCACTTATACTTAACCTGGAATAATCACGTGCAATTCATTTTGGATCTACTTCTGCACCTCATGCTCATCCAAAGCGCAACTTTTGAACACCGTGAGATGTGTGGCTGTGTAGAAGACAGACCCATCATGTCAAGTCATACCTTTGGCTTCTTCCCAGCTCTGTGAGCAGCATCTACAGCAATACTTATGTATAGAGGAAACCAGAGCACGCGACCCTGAAGGTGCTTTGTACAACAGTTTTTCTGATGTGTAAATACTCAGAGGACAACTTGCTTCTGATTTATAACTCTACATGAATTTGCTTCTGATTTACACCTATATTGAAATTAATTGTAATCTATATTCTTGGAAACCACTTTGCTTAATAGCCAGAAAAAAAGGCCATCCTGATAACGGCCACTCAGTAGCAGAAGTGCTGCCACAGGAGAAAACCACCATGGACAGGAGGTGTAACAAAGACCGTGACGGAGGGATGTACCACTGTCAGAGTAGGCTTAATATGCCTGTAATTCTTACTCCATTCCACGGGCAAAGTAAGCCACCATCATCGACATAACTTATAGTAGCATTTAGACTATTTGACTCTTGGTATGAGTTACAGAGACAGCCCAGCACCACAGCACATAAAACTAGATTAAGGTTTACCTCTGTATTCTCATTCTGATTTTTGACTACAACAAAGAGTATAAAATACTGTCTCTGTGATTCTAAGATGTTTAGTAGGTTTTGGAAATAACCCGGGTGCCGCTGGAATAAATGGGAGCTATGCACTTCCACACATGTCCACAGAGGCACTTAGGAACCTCTATAAAATACGTTTTGGATGGAAACAAGATGCCCAAGTGTCTTACACAGCTCAGTTGTAGACATCTTTCATAACTGTAGGCTCCCAGCTACATCAAAACAGTCTGTTAAAAGTTACTGGTTCATGAACAACATTCGTGCCTTAGATGATGTGCATTATTTCAAATTTCTTATCTCCATAAAGTGTGTTGAGAGGGGGAGGAGGACCTTCGCGTAACCTTGACTCAATACAGCGTTCATACATTATATGCAAACCTCACCCAGAGAAGTGAAGGTGAAGGCTACTGAACACTGAATCTTTCTAGTGAATCATGACATAAGCACCTCTCCTGATTCATTCCGAGCGCAGCGTGCAGCATTCTCCACATTTCATCTTTCTTACCTGTATGGGAAAGTTTAATGGTTTTACATGACCTATGTTTCAACAAAAAAGAAGCTTCTGAGAAATAAACAAGTGAAGATCTACAGCGTATTGTCTTGTACAAGATAAATTTCATTGAGCTTAGCAGAATTACAGCACTGCAGAGACCAAGGGAATATATTCAAATGCACTGCAGGTTATGTTATAAAAGCTGGATTTAGAAGTCTTCAGTGATGAAACTGTTCCTGCTTAGTGAATAGCAGCTGCTCTAAATTAATCTGTATTGATTAAATTTCCTCTTGATTCACAAAAAAATAGCTTTTAATTTAGAACAACACTATAACATCTCAATTGAAACAACTGCAAGATGAAAGCAACCGCATGATGTCAGCAAATATTATCACCTCCCTAAATCACACTGAAATTAGTCTTCCAGAAACCAAAAGGTTATCTCTCCATCACTTTCTCTGGTGGCACCTGATAGTCTCTGATCTATGTTTCCAAAGCAAAGTCTATTTTCAGTTTTGTCATCCTAGCGATACACAGCCCGCCCAGACCACTTTTTACATTTTCCATTTTCAACACCCTGTTCTCCTTCCGTTTGCCTCTTTAGGTTCAAAGGAGCGCACGAGATGAGTTGTGCCCATCATAAATAATGAAAAGAATTATTCAGGATACAATCATAGAGCACTCTGCAGGTAAATGATGGATGTTTCTGCACACCCTCTGAGCTGGGAATAGGTCTAACGCTACAAAGCCTGAACTCGGGCTTCTGAATTTGAGCTAATACAGCCAGGCACTCAGCGTGCAGGGACTGTTTACACCTCCAGTCTTAACTGTTGGATAAAATATCTTGTAAAGTGACCCCCAACAGCAGATGTATTTTATTTTTTATAAGTTGTTTTAGAAACAAAGCCAACAACAGAAAAAAGACTTCAGAAACAGAAATTATTTTGACTGTACAATAATGAAAAGCTAACACGTGGCTATTTATATATTCAAATATAGCTTAGACTTTTGACTTATTATACCTGCCTCATTTAAATAGCACTGCTCATCTACATAAAACCAACAGGACTTGGCTACTCGTCTCTTAATCCCCAAGTAGAGTTTTGCAGCAAGATGAGTCTCCATTGTACCAAGCTGAGAAATTTTCATGAAGAAATGCATTATCTTGTTTTTATAGTCACATTGATGTGTTTTTGTTTACACAGGATATAGAACTTGGAAATTAAGAATGCTGAATATTCCTTTTTTGCACTGAGATGTTCCTAATGTTTTATTTTGCAGTATCTTGGGTGAGTTGATACATACATTCTAAGTGTGCTTTCTATCTTATATAAAAGGAAATAAATAAACAATTAGAATTGCAGAATTCTCTTTTTATTGCTTTGTGCTTTTATTTGTTGGTATTTTGTTGTCTATAATTCTGTATATCTGACACCAAACCGTACTTGATGGCTCTTTGAAGCTTTAATTGTCAGCTTTTTTCCCCTCCTGTTTTTGTATATTTTTTAAGAGTTCCTTTTTCTAAAACAATAACTCCCACTTGCTGAATTTAATATTGTTTTCTAGAAACATAAAATCATGTCCCAGTTACCCTTTTTCAACAATATACAGTGTTATTTTCCTATCATCTGCAATAAAACAGTGAGAGATTACACATAAATAACTATATTAACACTAAACATGTTCATTAAATGCCTCATTTGGAAAATGTGTTACAGCTGGCCACTTATACTTGGCTGGAAATCAAATAATACAGGACAAGCAGAAAATAAATAGCTGACTCCGATACGATACTTGGATAAATAATTTCAGGCTAATCTATGAACTATTTCCATGAATGAGTTGAGTACGACAAAGTCCTTGCTCACTGAACTCAAGCCCAGCGGAACCAAAGCCTCATTCCTTGAGTGTAAATAAGGTACAAAGTGCAGGGTCTTAAAAACTGTCTCGGAAAACGGTAGAGGGGTGGATGGTTAAAACATGGGAATAGCAGCATTTTTAGCATGTACTGTGATAGACAGCGGTTCTGTATCATATAATGCAGGCTATCACTTCTCTCTAGCTGAATTTTCTACCTAAAGTCAAGTGCTGAAAAAAACTCATTCATTTTAGTCCTCCATCACCCCTCGAGCTGTCAGAGCAGCACCGAAAATAACTTGACGCTCTACACTGTGGCAACTTGTAACTTATTTACCTAAGATTTCACAGCCCAGCACATTATTTTTGTTTTAAAAATAAGACAACTTTGTAATGATTTTCCACTTTGAGAAACTCATGGTAGATTAAGAATGTTTAAAGATGAGGATTAAATTCCAGAGAGTTAGATGGAGGAAAAATATCCAAGGCTACCAAGCCTGCGATTGCAGTATTTAGTTTACTAATTTCTGACTTTCAATAGTCAATAATCAATATTGCCAATATAGTTCTTAGATCCTTATTTCAACCAGTACTTTTTGTAGACCCAGTCCAATATTTTTTCTAATCATGCAGTGAAAAACAGATTCTGTTGCTACTCCTTTTTTTCAGATTAGAGTGCTGTAGTTTCTTCTTGGTCTAGTTATTAGTTAATTTCAATTACTTTTTTTTTTTTTTTCAGAAGAAGGCATAGTCCCAGTGTAGGAGCAGAGCTTAAACTCTGAACCTAAAGTGTTAGATCCGGGATAATTCTTACAGTTTGGCCTTTATGCACTATATGCTTTCATCTAATTCGTGTTTCCATGGATCTAGATTTATTTACAGCTTTCATGTGTTGCATAATTAGTAAGTCGGGGCCTCATTTTTATTCATCTTACACTAGTTTTAGTGTGAGTTACTTGATTGGCATCAATGCTATTGCTTCCTCACATATCAATATTAGACCCTGTATTATTAATATATATATAAATATTGCAAGGATTATTTAATGCATCAAGGACTCATTTGCATGAGAGAAAAATCACTCCCAAAATGTTTTCAGCATCTCTATTTGGTTTTATTGCTTTAAGGTGAAATGTCTTTCTTGTGTTTGTGAGTTTATTTCTCTGATTAACGTGATCAGTTTAGGTAACGAGAACACCTCAACTCAAAACTATACTCCTTAATGTTAGAAATTCACATCAACATAAACAATGTTTCGTTAGGAACATCTTTTCACAGTATCACAGTATGATAAGGTTGGAAAAGACCTTTGAGATCATTGAGTCCAACCTATGACCCAACACCTACACCTACTCCTACTTGTCAACTACACCATGGCACTAAGTGCCTCATCCAATCTCTCCTTAAACACCTCCAGGGACGGTGATTCCACCACCTTCCCGGGCAGTGCATTCCAATGGCCAATCACCCTCTCAGTGAAGAGCTTCTTCCTAACATCAAGATCACTGGAGATACCAAAGCATCTAAGTCAATTTCTTAAGCAATTCTGCATCACACCCTCTTTCAAACATTAGTGCTCTCCTAAATTAACACTCTGAAAGCACAAAAGCTGAGGGGTGAATTCAAACACCACACAAATGTTGCAGTGTGTTGCACTATCAATTTGTGTCTCCAGGGCTATAACATTTTTTTTGGATTGGATTTATTTACTGTATCTTTTTAGATATATATAACCAGATAACTGCAGGTCAGATCTGCTGGTTACAACACATAGCTTTATCCACGTTTTGTATAGAAATCACACCCCCAAAACAACAGCATGTAAATAGACTTTTAATCTCTGCGGTACTATTTGTCCACTTATCTTTCTTTGCTTTCATACTCCTAATTAGCTGCACTTCTCTTACATTCATTAAGTAGACATGTGATAATTATAAGAACTCATATCCTGATTCTAATCCGACGTTTTTCAGTACCAGGTTACATCCCTGACTTTCCCAGTATTAATTCACAAGGCCCAAAATGAGGATGTTATTGCTTAATCTACATCACTAGCTCTACTCACATTTTCAAAAACTACAGATTATTTTTTTAACTAGAGAGATGCAAAAATCATCCTCTCTATTTCAGAATATCTCCATTGTTCGCTTTGTTGTTCAACATTAGTTATGCTGAACATAATTAATGAGCTTTCAGCATGTTCAGGAGAAGATCCCCTCTGTGATGTCTGTTCTAGTAAATTATCCGGTGCCAGGAAATGCTGTCCTTGCTTTGCAAAGGCATCTCTTTTCCTGTCAATCTGGGGCTACAAAGATATCCAAGGCCTATGCCACATCCCTTTTTTTTGATGAGCGAGAGACAAAGGAGGATGACAAGCAGGTCACACAGCACTGTTTCCGAGATCTGTGTTTATACTTGTCCAATTTCATCCTGGGATTGAGACTTCCAACTCTGCATTTTTGGTCTGCACTGCTTTTGACAAAGTTCTATTTGCATGATTCAAACCTTCTCTTTGGTTTAAAAATGAAAAAGGTTCCCAGTTTCCTCTCACCAGCACCGATTTAGCATGTCATGAGGGTTATTTTTTCCTCACCTTTGGAGGAAGGCTGAATGACCAGAGTTGAAAAGAAGTCATTAATTCTTAAAGGCCAATCACCCTCTGGCAATTCCATCATTTCTTGCTCTCCTTTCTTTCTCTCTGCCTTCTCTTTCGTGCTGCTTCCTCTCTTGCTTTATCACCTCCCTTCCTGTGCACTGGTGTGCTTTTATAGAAACCACTCATGCAAACGTTCTCTGGTTTCTGTAAAACACAAAGCTATATTTTATGCAGAATAAAATCATAGAAATTATATTATGTAACAGAGCCCTTTAAGTACCTACAGGAAATTGAATTTTGTTGCAGTGCTGTCAGTGGAAATGGTGCTCATCTTCTGTCATGTCTCAACTCCAGCAAGAAAGTTAGAGCTTGACACCTATTTAAACAGAAGTCTTCAGCCTTTCTTTTAGGAACTGCATCAACTTTTTTTTGTGTATTTGACAAGACTAGAGATCAGTCACATTTCCCCTGGCAAGCCCATCACTGCTCACTAACCATGTCATTGTGAAGGGCACGCTTGTCCCTCACAGTGGCCCTTTCTGATACGGGCAAGTGCTGCTAAGGCAGTAGCCAGCCACCTAGGCTCTGCACTGAGCCACCCCAACAACCACTGCTCTGGTCTAATAACGCCGCCACGTAACCTAAGATTCCCAGAAGGACATACTCGAGCTTTTTCTGCTTTCCTTGGCCGGTCACTTTACCATTAACCCTGGGTTACCTTGCTCTGAATTTAGATAAATCAGGAAAGCCTCTTTCACCAGCTTTTTCCTCCTTCCCTCCACACTGAAAACTATGGAATCAAAAGCTTGTACTCCCTCTACAGTTTTATCCAAAGAAGAGCAAAAGTGTCACAGGACAAAAGACAGAATAGAACTTGTGGGTGGTTCTAGATGAGTGGTTATGGTCTCAGTTTTATCAATATTTCGGCAAAACTTTGACTAAAGGAGGTACCTCCACATGGTCATTCATGCTGGGATGTAGATTCATAGAATCCTAAGGTTGGAAAAGACCTCTGGGATCACCGAGTCCAACCGTGCCTGTCTCCCCATTAAACCCTGTCCCTAAGAAACTCATCCACCCGTCCTTTAAACACCTCCAGAGATGGTGACTCCACCCCCTCCCTAGGCAGCTGTGCCAATCCCTGATCACTCTTTCAGTAAAGAAATTCTTCCTCATGTCCAGTCTAAACTTCCCCTGGCACAACTTGTGGCCATTTCCTTTTGTCCCATCACTTGTCACCTGCAAGAAGACACCAGCACCCACCTCATTGTTGAAAGATTATTTTCAACTTCATTTAGCCCCCGCACAGCCAACACACCCACATGCACCTAGGCTTGCTTATTTTTCCGTAGATGGATCCAGGATTGTGTCCCAGGATTGTGTAATGACCCAACGGTACCACCTACTGTAGGGACCGGTTACGTTCTTCACTGAGATGGCAGAGGAATATGTTTTTGTGTCCTGAGCAAACATCGCACGCAGGTCAGGCAAAAATCTTGTTCTATTTGCCTTACGGATAACCGTTCACATACACCAGGAGCGAGCCAAAGCCATTTCTAGGTCAATTTTATACTTTATAATGCCCCAAATCGCTTCCTGCCTTAAAGAATTACACACAACCTTGCAGTTACAACACTCACTTAAACGATCTGCAAAACACAATTTCTATTCTTAAGCAAGCCTTAATATTGGAAGCACGTACTAAAGGAAATGAGATATTTAACAGAATTCCATTTAACAATTGCCTCTGCTTATTTAATATAAGACGGTTCAAGCGGGCTACCTAAGTTGATGGGTATTTTTACACTAAGATTTACTAGTGAGCAACGCTCAGGGGTGCACGCTTCCTTGTTAGTTTGAAAACTTTCCTATTGATATTAACGTTCTATCAATAAAGCCTTAATCAATCACTCCTAATTCTTATTTAGCACCGTGAAAATTTCAAGTACATTTTAGATTCTAAATAAGTTTCTGCAATATGAAAGAAAAAAAAAAAATCACAAAAATACTTAGTGGTTTTAATTCCCCATTACAAGTTAAAGAATTCAGTCTAACAGCTACAATATTCAACTCATCCTGCATTTTCACAATAATGCATTCATTTCATATCAGCTGATAGACAATGTACATTTTAAACTATCATAACTGAAAAATACTTGATTTATTCAACATGCCAGCTGAACAAGAAGAATTACGAAACCATTATCTAATGGCTATTCTTTTATTTATGAAAATATTGTATCAAGGTACTTCCTTTTTCCGCAGCAATAAGATACATTGAAATATTGATACCTGGGTTACCTATATCGTCTTTCATAAAACACACGACATTTCTTCTGTTATTAAAGAGTAAATTCTGAAACAGGAGGGACTATTAATTATGCATTCATTTTATATCAGACTATGCATTTAACACTATTTTTTTGTGGAAAAGCAAATACTGGCAAACAAATAACTCATAAATGACACTAATGAGCACTGGGAGATGGAGTGGAAAAGCTTTAAATGTGTCCCATTATTTTGCAGGATAATTAAGAGCACAGCTCTACCATGGCATTTTATTACAGAAATAGATAAGATCCCATCTTATTGCAAGCAGGTGTTGTAATGAAGCAAAGCGAGATCATTTTTATGAGGTTCTTCTGGCCCAAAAAAGATTGCAAATTTATTTTATGCTACCTTAATTTAAAAGGCAAGCATGCAGATCTTGCGAAAGTAAAGAAATGTCAAAATATGCTACGTAAAACTACTCCCTATGCTGTTGATTCTGGTTATCCCCAGACAAGAAAGAAAATAAAAGAACATTTGTTCTCTGACACCTTACGAATACAGTTTAGTTTCTCATAAATAATGTTTGGTTTAAGTACTCTTATCAAACAGATTGAACCATATACAAATGGCATCAGAGTTTAATATAAACTAAACAACATAGCAGTTTATTTAAAGTAAAAATCAGGTTTCTGCTATTCAGATCCATTATGAAGCTTTAATCCTTCATAAATATTGCCACTAAACTTTCGTGACATATCTGTCATGGTTTTATGGTTCTTTTCATTAGCGTTTGCTATCAAGTGCTAGGAAATACGAATAACCTTAAGTTGTAATCTAGAAATGATCCAGCTCAATATTGAGTGATGCAATATTTACCATGCTGTAATTGCAAGAAAATTCTGGGCTAATGTTCACTGATCATAAACTTCAGGAGTACATACAGGATTCACAGGGAAGAAAACTAATATTAGATTATCTAATATTATAGTTGTGATTCTTTTGTACATCATTGTAGAAAACATTGAAACTGAGAAGCCAGATATTTGGATGGCAGGTTGTTTTTATTTTAAGATGAAGATAAAAAGACACTTAAGGTTAAAATTTATGAATATAGATACGAAAAAATTTAACTTCTGTTATAGTTTTCTGTTGAAGATGCAACACCTGGGAGAAAGTTATCCATGAAAATTAAAACAAGTCTGTAAAATTTGGACGCATACCGTATCCTGTGGAAGTCCAATTGCTAGGGGCCGACGGTAAGATTTTGACTATATTACTAACTATTTTTAGGTGGGAAAACCCACAGTAATATGGCCAATTCAAAGGCAAGAACGAACCTCAAACAGACGGGTTATGCAGAAGAAAAAACAGAGAAGTAAGATAGAATACGGGACTTCCTCTCCAAGAAATAGCTTAGAGACTTCCACCGCACCAGCAACCTGGTGGTGGATGTATCCCACAAGAAACTGGGATGTCCTGTCCCAAGGGGACAGTGCTGACACCGTCTTAGCCAGCAGAGAGCCAACCTGGGCTTCCACATTGTGGCACTGGGCTTTCTCTGGGATCACAACACCGGTGAAATCAGTTTTGAAACCACCTTTCAGACAGTACGTGTAAATGTATCACCTCTGAGTTCCAGTTACAGGTAGACACAACTTGGAAATTTCTTTGCTTAAAGAGGCACTGAAAACTAAATAGCCATTGCACAAATATTTTTGAGGTGACTGGAGCACAAGAGTTTGCTTTTGAAAGGAGACAAAGTAGTTCTGTTCTAATTTTGAAACTGACTTTATAAGGCTTGTCTATTTATGCACTTCATTAAAGCTTGTTTTCCAATATAAAACACAGAAAGCATTCACTGTCCAAGCAATTTAAATCTTCGCGTCTTCTAAAACTGTATCTATATGTGAAATTAAGAACGATTATATGCAATCATAATATCTTTTCACTGTAATCAGAGGACAATATTTCGCCGAAGTGCCCAGATAATCCTCTACTTCTTTTAAAAATATGAGGTGGTGTGTGCCACACCGATGCCAGACCTCATCCTTCCCGGGTAGCCATGGTCAGCCCTTACAACACACCATGTTTCAAGGTCATTCCTAGTGGCTTCACACAAACAAGTCTGTCTCAGCCAACATACCCCAAGCAATGCTCACGAGCTTTATGCCAACAGATTTCACTGGAATTATAAAAAACCACGAATGGTACAATTTGATTCAGGTTCTGTGGGAGGAAAGCATTTTGTACCTTGATGGTAGCAACAATTTTACAAATCCCTTTGGGGAAGCAGAACCCGTACTCATTGTCAGTTTGTTGCTTTCACTTCCACCGCTGTCATTCTCTATGGTCCGTAACTAACTATTGGTGGCCAGTGAAAAAGATTGTGTAGGGTACTGATATCGGCTAATATCTATAAAAATAGCTACATATCAAACTCCAAAGAAGTTTCTGAATTTGGGAAGCACAAATACATAGGCTCACGATAGTTTCTTCTTTTTCTGCTTTCCTTTATCCACTAGAGTTTGAGATTTGTTACACTTAAAATCTAAGGAAGTTAGGTGGCGAGATGAAAAAAGGAGTGAGATACAGAACGAAAGAAGTGTGGAAATTGGAATTTAAAGCGTAGCTAATGTCATTTGGCTGATTTTGCTGCAAACCTACCAAGGAGGGGAAAAAAAAAAGAAAAAAAAAAGAAAAAAAAAAGAATAAAGTTCTGTGCTATATAAGAAAGAGCTTCTTGAGATGATCTTGATATTCTACCACCCCGCACAGTAAATGCTATATATTTGAAAAAGCTTGAAATTAATCATCTTTATATAGAGATTGAAGTGATAAAGCCTGATAACCTGAAACTTCTTTTAGTACTTCTTTTACTTAGGGGAATCTGTACTTTCACTACAAAGGATGCAGAGATGGGGAAAAGCTCCAGTGGATCTACCAGCAACGAACGCTCACCCTTTCATCTTGCACTTCAAATAAATACTGTGGGGCCATATTTGCTCACTACTTTCTCTTTCCCCCCCTGTGAATTTTTGTTCTGATGGTCAGCTTCGTTTCTACTAATGCTTTACAGAATAAAATTGCCATTGCCCATGGAATGCACAGTGCCCTGGGCGAGGACAGAAAGTATCAATTATTTTGTTAATTAAGAAAAGAAAAAAAAACAAACCCCAAAACAACCTTCAAGGTCATCAAGTCTAACCTTTAACGTAACACTGCCAATTTCACCACTAATCCATGTTCCTAAACACTACATCTTTATGTCTTTTAAATCTCTCCAGGTTTGGAGAGTGCTTAACAGCCCTGTTGGTGAAGAGATTTTTCCTAATATTCAACCTAAAGGTCCCCTGGCACAACTTGAGGCCATTTCCTCTCATCACGTCTTACCTGGGAGGAGAGATCAATACCCACCTTTCAGGGAGGTTGTAGACAGTGATAAACTGCCCCTTCCGCCTCCTTTTCTCCAGATTCATAGTTCCTCCAGCTGCTCCTCTTAAGAACTGTTCTCCAAACCCTTCCCCAGCTTCATTCCCTTTCTCTGGCTGCGCTCCTTCCCCTAAATGTCTTTCCTGTAGCGAGGGACCCAAAACTAAAGACAGAATTCGAGGTGAGGCCACCAACTACAGGGGCACAATCATTTCCCTGGTACTGCTGGCCACACCATTTCTTATCCAAGCCAGGATGTTGCTGGCACTTTTGGCCACCTGGGCCACTGCTTGCTCACGTTCACCCAGCTGTCAACCAACACCTCCAGGTCCTTTTCTGCCAAGTAGCTTTCCTCCACTCTTCCCCAAGCCTGTAGCATCACATGATGTGGTTGTGACCACAGTGCAGGACCCAGCACTGAGCCTTGTTGAACCTCATACACTTGACCTTGGCCAGCCTGTCCAGACCCCTCTGTAGAGTCTTCTTTTTCTCTTCTTGACTAGCAAAGGACTTCATTTTGATAAATTAAAAAAATCCCCAGGATTGAAGACCTTAATTCTGCTTTGTCACTCACTAAATAACGAGAAGTATCTCCTATTTAAATTTTATGAAAAACTTTTAACCGATTGTTTCTGTTGCACAAACAGTTGTTGCAAGAACGTGTGTTTCTAATACCACTTAGTCTTTGGCTCAGCTGCGGAGAACCTTGCACAACAACTGTTTTCATAACATAAATTTAGATTGCCATACTGTTTAAAAGTTGAAGTTATAATAACGGAGGAGAAATTTCTCTCTTTATTTGCCATTAACGTTTTGCTTCACACACTATTGCACATCGTCTTCTTTCTGTATCCATTAAACCGGTTGTGAGCTACAGAGAAAATACCAGTTTTTGTCTGCAGGGAATAAAATAGTCTAAAATTTTACAGTTATTAAATTACTTCATATCCTGTGTGGTCATCCATTCTTACAGTAATAGTTTGCAATAATGACTTTGTACTAATAAACATCTAATGATGGCCAGAATTAGAAAAGTATCCAAATTATCCAGCTTTGATAATACAACAAATTTGCTGGAATGTATTAACTATTTAGAGCATCTAAACACAGGGAACTGACTGGATTTCTGCAGTTGCTCCTTTCTTATGCACGTTGCTTGCAGTAACTCAAGTATACTGTATTTTTAACCTTTCTACAGGAAGAACACTAAGGTTCTGAATTAGCCAGGTTTGTGTAAATTACTGAGAATGATTTGCTACATAAATTGCACGTGACTTAATTGCTAAACTGTTTAACCCTCATTTTCTTATTGAGGGTTCACATTCTTTCAGCTCTTCTGTGATAACGTCAAAACACACTAAAGTGGCAATCGAAGTCAGGATGGGCGTGATGCAAAATACTGAAATCTTAAAAATGCCTCGCAAATATAAACACACTCAATACACACAAGGAACACACGGCTGAAAACAATCACGGTTCACTCGTACTGCAGTATACAGTGATTTCCTCAAGGTTCTGTGCTATGTATTTTTTATTTGAAAAACACAAACAGGCAAACCATCTCCCCCTAACTGCTCACAGTTACTTAATATTAGGGCCTTGTTCATTAACAGGTTTCTCTCAGCTGTGGCTCATTTCAAGCATCTTTTTCTCCATATCCTCCTTCCATATCAATGACATTATTCCAGCTGATTTATGCACTGAGGGGACACACTTCATCAGGTTAGATTAATTCACTAACTCCTGGGTGCTATTACAGGCAGATTCTGGCTCGGTGCGTATCAGCTAGCCAGCTAAGGTTAGCATCCGACATGACAGAGATTACATTTCTGTACTTCAGCACACATTTCATTCCATGGTCGGAAGAAGCGAAAAGGCACGCAGACCAAGTCCTAAAACCCCAGGTCCTAAACTCACATAATCAAATCAGATTTTTCTTTGTTTTAGGTTTGATAAGAATTAAAAGTTCTAGCCTTTATGAAAAGGGAGGAAGAGAATAAAAATAATTTCTCATGTTACGTCTGAAATCTACAACGACAACGAAGTAATTGAGCTCACGGGAGCCCGTTGGTTCACCAGGAGTAATATTGCATCAAGCAGAGGTAGCAAACCAATAATATGATATTTTATTATAGAAGCATAAACCTTTTGTTCACAACTATCTGTGGTGTTTTTCCAGATTGCACAGCTTTTAAGAACATACAATTGACTTTTTTAAAAGGAAAGCCGATTTAAATATTGAGTCCTCAATAAGGTAACAAAAAGTTACAATAAAATCTCATTAAGACATTAGAATTACTGTGCAATCATCATACTCAAAACTTTCACTTTTAAATGACATCTTTCTCTAGAAGGTCTCCAAGATCTTTCAAGCTTCTTAAATTAAAACAGTACAATAGAAAGAACCTACCACTAAGAGGAATACCTGATGCAGAAACTCTACAGATTGCATTAGTAGAGACATAACATCTTTTTGCCCATCTCTAAAAGCATTTCAGAAATCTTTCCCAACTATCATAGTGGAAATGTGGGATGATCAATATTAGCATTTGTTGACCCACTATTTATCCAATATTAGAAGAACAATGTGATCAGTTTCTGCTTCTAATTGGAATTATGGTGCTCATTTATGTGCTAAAATTCAATTTTTATCCTGATTATGCATTAATTTTCTCTATAGTTGACATAATTCCTGATGTTTAAAAATGGAAAATAGTACATTCTTTAATATATTTCAGCTGTTCCTAGTTAGGTTTTATGCATGGGTGCTACCAATGAGTTGAGACACGTTAGCATTGGAACCAGCAGGAATGTTTAAAACCACTGAATTTCGTTCTTTGGCTTCCTTGTCACAAGGGTGACTTTTTGGAAACATTTTAGGCAAATTTGTATTTTATTACAACACAAACAGAACCTGCTTACATAGTTCAGTATTTCTAACAGCTTTGACCTCTGTTCTTATATTTAGATTTCAGTAGATGAACATCTTTGAGGTTAATGGATTTCCAAAATAAAATGCTAAAATTGAAATTTGGACTAATTCAGCCTGAAGTTATTAATTCTGCACTGAACTCCCCCATGTTTACACATGTCCAAGCGCAGTGCTGCTCTAGACAAATAAGGCTCACGTCACACCAGTCCAAGCCTGCATCCCAAGTGATTCGCATTTCACAGAATCACAGAATGGTTGAGCTATGATTATTGTTATTTTTGCACACAAGGGCTTGTGTTGGGAATAAAGAAAGAGAAGTTGACACTCTCTTGTGACTCTTTCTCCATAACTCCATGCAGTATTTAATAGTTACAATTATATGCAAAAATAAGACATTTTGAGGGATTCATAAAATTGCAGATGATTCAACCTGACATTTTACATGAAGAGCGCCTGCGTATCAGGGAAGCAGAACATACGAAGTTACATTATATGTGGACTTCTAAAGGACAAAGGCAGTGAAAACCAAACCTCTGCAGTACCAGAGCCTGGAGTGCAGATCACTTCTCCCATTTCTAATTTCAAACTGGTAGATGTTGACGCTGGATCGACTTATTTTTTAAACGTGCTGAAGAAGAGGACTATAAGTGTGCCTGCAGCACCGCACATCAACATTTCTAATTTATAAATACCCTAAGTATAAAGTGTTTATCAGTTTTTACTGCTCGACAGCACAAGATTCTTTTTGGGATTTGCTAAATGAGATTTCTCGCCTTTTCTGTTCCTAAAATAAGCTGCTCTTTACACCTACTACACACTTTGCACTTTTCTCGAATAGTTTCACACGCTGCCTATGCTTGCTGCCTTGTCTACCGGCCTCTAAGTCAAGCCCTTTTCTCACTGTATCCGGCCACTGAGATGACTGCTGCATCATCTGATAAATTTCTGCTCTTCATTACTGGTATTTCACCAAGTAGGATGCATCACCAGCCTCTGCACTTTGTAATCCCCTAGATTCCTCTGTATTATGGACTTGATGATTGAAGATTGAAGCTGTGATGCCTGAAGAAACAGGAGCAACGAGACTTGACTGCACTGCAGGCTTCGAAATTGCAAAAGTACTATTAAATAAAGAAACTCTCTACTAATTTCTCAATTTATCTACACTAGGACAAAAATTGAAATCAAATCCAAAAGGGTTTTTTCATTATTTGTTACAAATATAAGAACTTCACAATTGGTTTACAGATAGCTATGAACTGTACTGGATCATTCTTACCTCCTACCTTTCTCCCTCAGCACTGAGCTATTTTTATATAGTACAGAATGGGACTTTTAACCTTGTCTCTAGCAAATAAGTATTAGATAGATATGTGTAATATCCTCAACTTATGTGAAGTCTTAGTTAAAAAAAAAAAAAAGACAATAAAATAACGATAGGTCAGGAAGCAGGAAAAGAAGACATAAGGAAGTGAAAAATTCTTAAACTCAATGTTGCTGCCAAAGACAGTGAAACTAAACTGGGAGCATTTCACCTATGGCTCGGCCTAGATTCTAGATCAGTACTGTGAAGAGATATTTAAACCAGCCTACTTAAACTCCGATTCTCAAATTGTTCTACAGAATTTCATCAAGCAGTCTGTTTAACTTCCTTTGGAAGACACAAGTTTCACACTTGTTCATCGTGTTCTTTGCTCTAGTCCTTTTTGTAACGAATAGCGCAAGGCTCAGAAAGATGAATTGTTATATTTTAAAAGTTCTATGCAATTCCTGAAATTTTCTTCAAAATCCTTGTCTATTTTTTTCTGCAGATCCCCGTGAAATGTCACGGTCAACTCCATGAACACAGACTACCAACGCTTGTCTTTTAACCCCTTTTACCTCCTAATGTAAGATGCTTCTTAAAGCATGAGAGCTGCAGAACACGGGGCCACTTGCTGTACAGAAAAGTGAAGGTGTATTTGTGCTCACCTCAGCATTTGGCACGTATTTTCACAGTTGTATTATAAATAATTGGTAAATGTTAAGTATAAAAATACTTCTTAT
This sequence comes from Geococcyx californianus, assembly GCA_013389885.1. NCBI lineage: Eukaryota > Metazoa > Chordata > Aves > Cuculiformes > Neomorphidae > Geococcyx > Geococcyx californianus. The sequence goes on from VWPV01012804.1 coordinate 63,950, forward strand.
TGTTTATATATAGTTAGAATATCTTTTTCTCACTAGGCATTTATCAACACTAGATTTTATCTGCCATTTTTCTTTTTTTAATCGGTTTGTTCACATTTCTTGATTAAAACCTGTCATTCAGCCAATTACCTTTGTAATTATATTTCAATTCTTGGTCATTTAAAGATATAAACTATTGTTGGCTAAAATATCAGCTTGGATTCCAAAAGGAAGAGTCTGTTAAAATCAAAAGAGCATAGAAGTTTTAAGGCAAACTGAATATTTCAAACTATTTCTGAGTTGCAATAATCACCTTATTAAATCTCATGTTAAGAGTTCAATTTCAGTAAATCTATTTTTTTATAATTAAAAGCAGTAGTAGATTTAATGGAAACTAATTTGAATTTCTAAAAATAACTGTTTCCATGAAATGACTATCAATCAATCAATCCCTTTGAGATAAGAGCCCTAGTTTGTCTGATAGCATCAATGGTTTTGCGGTATCCTCAGCTGACTGTTTCCTGCAAAAATGGACTTCCTTAAAGAGCTGCTGATCAATTACAGAAAAAAAATCTTTTAAAACCATTATGTTCAGTATATTGACACGTTCAAAACTTCCTGTGCTCAAATAGTGATTTTCACTTGCACTGAATTTTATTCATGAACATATTTACGTGAAGGCATAAAAAAACCCTAACAGAATGTTCTGTCCTAAATTGTTAATATTAAATTCACATCTTCTGTTTTGAAAGGTAAAAAATAATTTCTACAAAAATTTTAAATTTGCACCTTTATAAAGTTGGAATTTTTCCAAACAAAAACTGGACTCTGTACCTACTATACCAGATTAATTGGCTTTTCCCGTTACATATTCTTACGGAGTCTAAGAAAGTTGTCCAGATTTTACTTAGATAGCAATTATTGATTTCCACAAAGGTACCCATAGGTCACAGCTGGCCAAGCTGGTGATGAGAATGTTGGAAGAGTCAGCTAAGCAGTCCTCAGAAAGAACTTAACCAAGATTAAACTCTTGGAGGAGGTACCATGTATGTTATTATGGACAACCACTCTTTCCCTCAGAGAAATGAAGAGGGCATTTGCCAAGGTTTTAGCCTGCCAGTTACAACTGCAGCCCTGTAAATGAAGTACCCCGAGTTAATATCTGAAAATTTAAGGAAATGGGGGTCTTCCTTTCAGTTGTCATTTGAACCTCGATATTAATTACCTGCTAGAGATAAGTGGCATTCACACTACTGTCTTCATTTTACTGTTTTAAGTTGCCGTAGAGGGGATGGAGTTGGACTCTCTCTGGGGCAAAAGGGACCAACCTCACTGAATTATCTGGTATTTTAGAGCATGATTTACACAGGGTGATGTCTAAGGCAATTCAAAACAGTGATTCCAGAGTGGGTGCTGATTTAGTTGAGTGACCGCGCTGCCCGGGGAGGTGGTGGAGTCACCATCCCTGAAGGTGTTTAAGGAGAGAATGGATTAGTGCCATGGTGTTGTTGATGAGTAGGAGCAGGTATTGGGTCATAGGTTGGACTCTATCTCAAAGGTCTTTTCCAACCTTATGATACTGTGATACTGTGAAGGAGCAAGCCCAGGTGTGCAGCCAAGAGTCAGGAAAGGGACAGTAGGGTGACCCCAAAAGGAGAAGCCCTCCCTCATCTCAACTTCAAAACCGAGTTGTGCAGCCCTATCAGGGATTTCATGCCAGTTTCTAAAACTTTTTCTTGTTAAAAAGACTTCTCAGTTACATTAAAGGTCCTCATAATGCAATCCTCTCCCACTAGAAGACATTAGGTGTGCTTAACCGTGTGTCAAATACACACCTGTATCAGAGGGAACGGCAAAAATCCGCGAGACCTGCGCTGCCCTCTGCACAGAGCGTATGAAGTTAGCTCTGAGACTATTACCTTCTTAAATTTGACTTCTGGACATTAATTTCGATGAATCTAAAAACATTTTGTTTGAATTTCTTAGAAGTAAAAAAAAAAAAAAAAAAATCACAGTCACAACGTAGAATAACCAGACACAAATGGAAACTGGATGCTTCACATGAACACTGGAATCCCAAGCTGGTTTTAAAGTTTTAGTACAGAAATCAGTCCACTCGACCCTTTTATAAGTGTACAGTACCTATGTGTTGGTACAGACAAGACTATTATGTTTCAAATGCACAATATTTATTCTAATCAACATCAGCAGCCACACAATTCTTAAAGTGTGTCAGAGTGAGAGCGAATTAATTTGCTTAAACCAGCTCTTCCAAACAAAATATGGTTAAAATGAATATTTGGCTTTGGGCTTTCTGTTTGGAAGACTGCCAGAAACGCTAAAAAGGATTGCACAATTTTCCATTTAATTTTCTTACCTCTAAACAGTATTTAAGGCCAGCTTCAAAATAAAGCATGAGATTTTGAGGGAAAGTAATTTACTTTTATTTTTTAATTATGTTAAATCAATGGCTTACCTATTATTTAGGGTTTTCAAATAGTCTGTAGGGTCATTAAATAACTTAATTACAGGATGTGACTGCTGAGGACATACTTGACTGAGAACAGACACGTCTGCCGTGAGAGAAAGGTTTTACCTCTGTGAGAAGTAATAGCTCAAATGGAATAAACCCCAAACCAAATCAGCTCAAGTGGAAGCAGCTCTTGAAGGCAAGATTCCACAAAAGTACAAAACCACAGGGGCCCATTTTCGAGATCCCACCATAGATGTCCTGAAATCTCTGGAAAGACTGACTGTATCAGGCCTCACATGTACAGTACTTTTAGTACAGAAACCTTTCTTCTGGTTGAGAAGTCTTATCTGATTTGGACCAAATTATCTCTCGTTACAGTCAAACGCTCCATTATATTCCTAATTTCTCACTTGACCCTGGAAAGCTTAAAAAGTTCCTCTCCCCAAACGCAGCTGCTCTGCAGCTCTTCTGTTTTCTGCACACACGCCACGTGTTCCAGCGATACCAGTACAGAGCAAATCCACAAAATCTACACAGATTAAAAGCCAAATGAAAGCCATAAGTAATGCAAGTAAGTGCATTACTGTTCTTGGATGTGCGTATCTTGTAAGACCTGCTTCTGCATTTCACATACTAAGGTACATTAGCCAGTTTTACAGGACAAATTGGGATACATTCCTGATGGCATCTCCGAGAGCGCTATCAAACTCCAACTTCTTAAAACAAGATTCAGTTTGAGAAAAAGCAAACATGTCAAAGAAAAGCCTGGTTCCTTGCAGTTATATTTATCAGAATCACTTCCTAACTGTGATGACTAAACACCTCATGCAATTACTTTACATAGTAGTTATACGATTTCAGTAATAATATTAATTTACTCACGTTAGGCAACACATCTTTGGTTCTGCAATACTCAGATAGTGTCAGATATTAGGTATTAAATCTAGAAAAATTTTAATGCAACAGTAATATTGGCTATTACTCTCATGTATAGAATAAACTTTGCTTCATTCTAACTCTCTGCTGCTAGTGAAAAGATATCAGCTCTTTCTTTTGAAGAAAAAAGCTTCAAAAATAATTTGTTATCTGATGCTACACAGTCAACATTTGTGAAAGGACAGAGAATCCAGAAGTTTACTCAAAGAGTAGAAAAAAAATGGCTTCTTGGTCACGCTCACCTCAATTTTTACTCATCAAGAGAACTCTTACATTCACTCACTGTCTTTTCCAAAAGACACAATGAATGAAAAATGGCAGAGAAAGTGAAAGGAAATTTGTCTTCATTTTATGGGCACTGTATACTGGTGGCTTGATGATATCTTCAAAGACATCACCAGTAGGCAACCTTCAACAGCCTCCAGAGGGCACTTACTGCCTTCTACTTACATCTCATGCATGTCTAAAACACCACTGTATAGGGTAGCTCAGTTGGGTACTTTTGCTCAATAAGAATTGATGCTGGAGATAAAAAGTTTGGCACGAGACACAAGTCTGAAAAGTAAAGAACTCATCCTTGATAAAGACAGTTTACATGCTATTATCCTTGATGCGCTCCCTTGACCTGCTGGTTACATTTCTGGTGCAGTCCAGGATGTTGCTGGCTTTTGGGGCTGAAAACATATATTGCTGGCTCACACAGAGCTTCTCATCAACCAACACCTCCAAGTCCTTCTCCTCAGGGCTGCTCTCCACCTGTTCTCTGCCCAGCTTGTACTTGTGCTTGCCATCTCCCCCACCCAGGTGCATTTGGCCTTGATACACTTCATGAGGCTCACACAGGTCTCCCTCTCAAGACTATCAGGGTCTTTCTGGGTGGCATCCATCGAGCATTCACATGCCCATCTTTCCCTCCTCTGGATTTTCAAACCCATCTTTTTTGGTTTAGTTTTTCGCAAGTACTCACAGGACCCAGTGGTGAGCCTCGTGTACAGCCAAATAGCGCACTGAACATCAGAGAGAAGATCTCTCCCCTGATTTACAGGATACTACAAAGGGTCATTTCTTCCTCTGTAATAATAAATCATTCACCTGCAGGGAAAATTTCCTCATACAAACAAAGCAGTTGACTGAAAAGCACGAGTAAATATGCATTTCTCATGGGTAACATCTTCGATGTCTTTTCCCTGTCCTCTGACTTGGAATAGTAAGAACTCCATGTACTTCAACAAAGATGAAATGAGACTATTTCAAGGAGATAATTAGCTGCCCTGTATTACTTTAGAGACATCATTAGAGACCTCTAATATCCTCCAGAACAAAATGCAGTAGATCCTCCCTAAGGAAAACCCACACTGTTCCTAAATACAGTTTGAAGCAGTAGAATATCTAAGCCACTTTTTTGCAGTGATTAGATGGATGCAAACAACACGGAACTTGGCAGCTACAAACTTGGGGAACTTTCATGCTCTTGTGTATGATTAACTGCTGTTAGGTAAGTACAGCTTCCCACATTTACCCACTTCAGATGCAAATAAAACTGTGAGTTATAGCCAAGCATAGATTGAACTTATTCTATAAAATATGAAAATTAAAAAGACTTCTTCTCAGTGAACAACCGGAAATGCGTAACTACACACTATTATTTACTGGGTTCACAGAGTCTTTTACTGTAAGTAAAATGCTGACAGCTAGAAGAATTAGTAACTCACTGGACTCTTATCTTCCAGAGTCCAAAATCTCTTGGTAAGAGCACCACTCTTCTCGCTTGCAGGGAAAAAAAGTATTTTCCTTTCCCTCTAAATAAAGTAGTTTAAGGTAAAAAGAGATGAGGAAAAACAAGGGAAAAAAGAGCTATTATATAGAGAAATTATGACCTCTCTAAAAGTTGCATGGGATAACTCAAGAGCCTATCAAATACGAGCAAAGCCACCAAAGATAAAGTTGTCATATAGGGATTTACATCACACAGTCATAAGAGAAAAATTATACAGAAAAGGACCTGTTCTTCGAGGACAGCATGTACATGATGGGATATGTACGCTCCCATTTTCACCTGCTTCTGAAATAGTTTTATTTATATGAAACTTTAGTAGGAGTAACATCAGGCTATATATTCTTGCAGAATAAATGTACTAATCTTTCTAAATAAAATTGATGTTGATTATCATGGGGTTTTTTCAATTTTCATTGAATGCATAAACAAAAAAGATACTTGATTAAAAAGAAAAATATTAATTAAGCACCCAAAATGCTACTACAATTATCCATGCAGAAAATGTAGCTGGAATTCAGTTTACCTCTTTGGAGGAAGTAGTCTGGCAAGTTCAAAATCAGAACAGGTTTAGGAATTTACAGTGGAAAAAAGGTGACATTATAATAAATAATGTTGAATTCCGCCTACATGTTAGTAGAGCTTCATTTGTTTATGACCTTGAGATGTTTCTAACTTGCAGTGAATGATCAAACAATCTGTAAGAGCTGGGGGTGTGGGGGTGTAGAATTTAGAAAGGAAAAAGAGATTAAGGAGCTCTTAATTCCCACTCACTTTTATAGCTTCTATTACCAATCAGCCTGACAGATTTGGGGAGGAAAACTATTACTTTTCTGAAAAATTCTCATAATCGTTGATGAAGCTGAAAGTGTGAACATTGATACTACCCTCTGTCTCACTGCCCTCTCAACGTTTGTAGCTTTGACTTCCAGTTCTACGCTAGGAAAAAGAGTGAAAAACACACCAACCACAAGAAACAAAGAAGCATTTAACTCCTTTCTATTTCAGTGAAGCATCCTTTGCTTACATTCCCAAGAAGTCTCCAACTCATCAGCGTGGCCTTCATTCATACAACCAAAGCAAGTACGTTACACCAGGAGTACTTACTTTTTATTATCCTATCCATAAATCTGATGTAAAACCCACTAAGGAGAGCGCAGAACTGGCTCTCAGTGGAGAATGGTGTGAGAACCCCAAGGTCGCTTCCCAGCTCTCCCAAGTGTGATAACACAGTGCATTTCCAGCACAGTAAATGGACTTGCTCACCCTTTAGTTTTATAAATACTTTTTCTTAAGCTAGTGATACATTTCATCTGTTTAAAGCCTAATAAAAATACAGCACAAGTAATTTATTATCTGTCACTTCCATACAAGTAATTCTCATAAAAAGTCAACTTCAAGATACTCTGCAAAAGAATCTTTTCAGACTTGACAGTCTTATTATTTTAAAATTTAAATGACATATGCAGAGAAATTCAATGCTGAATGCCTTGGATCAAAGGCAGTAGCGCAATGGAAGTAAAATTCAGTGATTAAAAAAAAACCCAACAGAAAATAAAGTCCAGCTGTCAATACTTTTCAATACAGATTTACATCAAGCCACTTTAAACTCCTCTTATAATTCTTCAAGCAGTCTGTTATAAATCAGATCAAAATGTATTCGTAGTCAAGTCTCCTTTTTCTTATAACATTTGATATGTCTGTTGAATGAGTTTCAGAAATTACTTACATAAAGTACTCTGCAACTGCGAGAGTTCAAAGTAGGAGAGCAACGTAGGATACACTAAAACTACTGGCTACTACCCAGGTGGGTCATCTCCTTAGTCATCGATTTGATTTCCTTGATAGAATAGGAAACATTCTGTTGGAAAGTAACATCAGATGAGAATGAACCAAATCAGCTGGCAGATCACTTCTCAAGGCCTTTACCAGACTATAAACTGCTTTGGATTCTGCCGTGGTGAGCAGAAAAAAATTCCAACGGCCGATCACATTGTGGGGTTGGTCTGATTTCCCAACCTGATTTAGAGGGAAGGTTCTGGTAACAGATTGAGAGAGCTAAGAGAACGTCTTATGGTTTTGACTGAGCAGCTTCTCTAACCAGAATTCCCGGAATGAACTGGATTTCTGTGACGATTTTTAAATGGAACCAAGGAAAATCTGCAGAAACCAAGCGAGAACTGTCATTATTAAGTAAACCAATCAAACTGGCTCGCTACAAACCGCAGAGACCAGCTTCATTTACTTCTATGGACTGGACTTGGTTGAGGAATGATACCAGTTGATATTTCTAGCATAACTCCAGATCCAAGCTGCAGATCTGCAGCAGATTTGCATCTGTCATATACCAAGGAAACAGCAAATGCAATTTCTGAATTTATCTGAGACATCTCTGTGGTACCAGAGATGTGGTTTGAGAATGAATATATTTTTAAATAACAAGGGAGTTAATTTATTCTTGTGTAAAGAAGAGTATCTCACTCTATCCCTATCCTAGCAGTCATCACAATAAAAGGAAATCCTAAATTATTCCTTCCATCTCTGTAGGTTCCTTTAAATAAGAGCATTCTTCAGCACGATCCATATATCCTCTGAAAATGATGTCAGCCATAGATTTTAGACAGCGAGGCCTGATGGGACGAGTTCCATCATTTCAGGGTACTATTTATTTATCCTGAAAAACGATGCCACCAGGTACTGCACCTGCTCCTTGCACTTTGATAAACTGTTTTGCATTGCATGTGTAGGCAGAGAAATTACCGTCCCCGTTAGCAGGAAAATGGGAGGAGGCGTGCAAGATGTTCAACTAACGGTGTCTTCTATGGGAAATCTCGGTATATTCAAAAACACAGTGCATTTGTTTTATCAAAGACCTACTTAAGCAGGTGATCTTTCTGGGCTTCAATTCAAAAAGCTTCTTCAAATAAGTTAGTAGGTATTTCTGCTAATACAATTTGGGACAAAAGATGTAAAGTTACCCCTACTGGAGCCTTGAAATTAATTTTCATTTCCATTTTGGCAAAAGACCACTCTCCTTCTGGTAGGAGATCAAGCTTGGTAAGTGAAGATAGCTTATTTTGCAAGCACATCTGTGCAGAGAGACAAGCAATTCTTTGGTTCAGGTGGGTAAATCGCCAGCTTTCATTTATGACAGATCGTGTAATGCACAGTGAAACAACTACCGCAGCTATTCACTGCCGCCAAATCCAACAGCAAAACCTGTGTATGACAGAAAAGCAGTAAAAAAAATATACAGTGGTGTGGGCAGATGTCCACCGGGCATTAAAAAATTTGTGGCCCCTAGATTTAAGCAAATAATTGTATTCATATGATTTACTGTAATTTATTGCATTCTAAGCATGTTCTATCTTAATAATGCTCTCACATAATAACGGATGCATATGTATTCTTTCTCATGCTTTAAGAGTCCATTTAACTTTTGAATGAAGGAAAACGCACTTAGAGGAGCAGTCACCGATGACAGACTATTGTTAAAAAGCCATCATATATTCAGATCCATCTGGTGCTATCCTGGGAGCAATGTGTTACAAACTAATAAAATTACTGCAGGGGTAGGGAAACCGGCAAAGAAATTTAAAAAGAATATCCATTTGTTTTATAGGGAGAAGAATTAAATTTCATGTCATGCAAAGCACTATTTAAAATATCATTTTTGGCAAAGTTATCTTCATTTAACAATGCTTCACATCACATCCAGATTCCTATTAATTGTTTCAATTTGCCATAAATAATGATTACATTAAAATGTTACACAGTGCTCAGACATTTCTGAAATATGTCTGAAATATGTTTTCACATCTGAAATGTAAGCCAACAATAAAAACTAAATAAATATGGAGTTAGTCATATTATTAGGATAATGAGTACATTAAAAATACCCTGACTAGTGCAGCTTTAGTTATTTATCCTATCATATGTTAAATAATACGGAATGTTTTAATACTTCCTTAACCCCCTCAATTGCAGCATTAAATAAGCACAGCAGATATGAGTCCAGGTTGTTTTGGTGCCTTTTCTACAATGTTGCCAGACAGGAGCATAAATTCCAACAGTTCTTATAAATGGCTTCGAAAACATTTTTCTAGCCCAAAGTTTTCCCAGCCATAAGCACTTATTCTTCTTGGTAAAGAGAAGCAACCATGGAGAAAACGTACAGCAAAAGTGAATCCACCACGTAAAGCGTGGTTTTGATTGCGTTCGTTTCAATGGTTTATTTCTAATTGATCAATCTCAGCCTTTGTGTCTGAATGACTTTCAGTTCCTCGGGGTCTCCATCACGGCAGCGCAGACACACAAACTGCAGGGGGGCCTCCTCACACTGCTCCGCTGATGGAGCTCCCCTCTTCATCTTAAATGACCACCTGAGCGGAATGGGATAGACATTTTTATCTGGGAGTTTATGCAGTCTTTGGCCTTTTCTGAGGCAGACTGTTCGTATCCTCTCTATGCACCACATAAAATTCAAAAAGCAAGAGTTCAAGGTGTAATTCTTGGTGGAAAAAAAGGAAAATAAATAAGTTCATACCTGAGCTCCAAGAAAAAGAAACTCTAAACATGAAATATATAATATAAAAGCAAAAGGGCACAATGTTAGCCACCAAGACACATGGCTGATAAAAGAAATAAAAGTGCATTAACACATTCTATATGTAACTACTCTTTATAAAGATGGTCTTACTACAGAATATACAAGGGCATTTTGTTAATTACTGAGCCACATATGGCTGGTAAAAACATAAAAATGCAATAGAAGCCTTTATATACTATTTCACTCTTTTTAAATACAGGCTTATACCAGAAAACACGCTATCTTCCTTTTATTCTTTCCAGAGCAGCAATCAGAGGGAAAGGAGATTCATTAATATACACATTAGCATTAACAGGCAGAGGATGCAATCATTAGTGTCATGGCTCAGGTGTTTTGTGAATGCAGCTGTAGGATCAAATCATATCACACTAATGTAAATTGCAATGAAGCTCTCTACTGGAATTTTCTATTATTTGAGTGTTAAACCTGTTTTGTCACAGATCTATGAAGGACACTGACAATAGTAAACTAACCTGCATTATCATCATCTTCCTTTCCTTAAAAAGAAAAAAAAAATCAATAAGCAAGCTGTCATAGTCTATTTTCTACAGGTTAACCTTTCTGGTTCTGGTAGAGCAGATAGATGCTTTACAAGCCAGAGCTCTAAAGATGCCATTTGACAGAAATATTACTTGGGATATTCTAGTAGAGACACAGGAACCGATTTGACAACGATTCCGAAAAACCGTGATGAAAATATTACATCCTTATTAGTTTACGAATAAAGTAACATTCTGTAGACATAATAAAAAAATGTCCTTAACTGACTTCAAAGTGAAATCCCACAATTTTGTGCTTAGAAAGGTATGAAGTATTTCTTAGTATACTTGTTTCCTGGACTTGCTTATACTTGTTATTTAACTAAATGTTATCTAATACGATCAGATCAGAAATTATTAAATGGAATCACACTTTATGATGAAATAGAAGTATGTACATTCCGCAACAAAACTCAGCGAAAAAAACAATTTTAAAAGAAATACAGAAATAACACCCCAATTTGACGTCAATGACAATATATTTATACTATAATCCACTGAAAACTAATCTAAGAGAAAAAAAATTATCAGAGGGGAGATTAGTAGAGTTGCTCATAGTCCTTCACATGGCATCTTTAACCCAACAATTAGGTACTCTAAGCCAAAAATACACCACTAAAGTGACCAAATAGCCCAATGGTTATGACATTCTCCTGGAGAAGAATAGATACAAATTCCATTCCCCGTTCTACACAATACTTAATGCATTATCAAACATTCAGCATGGTAAGGACAAAAGTGTCTATTTTTTTAATCCCTCTGAGGCTTAGAGTTAAGAACTGATCTGCTCAAGGCTGTGGAGACTAAAATACTTTCTAGAATGTACAGAAGCAAAACTGCGTATAAGAAATCCTACAGAGTCAATAAAGTCATCAATATTAATAGGGATTCTACAAGGGAGACCCATGGGTTTGGTAGCACAGCATTAAGGCCTTCAAAATCTCGATAGAAGCCCTAGCGTCAGTGGTTAGAAATCTTCAACAACCGCCAGCCCAGAGAATGACATCAAGCCAGTGCTACGATCGACAGTGTTTGCACGCTGCCCAGGCACGAAAGAAAACAGACGTTAACACAAAGCGTGGCAGAAGACAAAAGATCTGACACGTTCCAAGTCGTCTTCTGAAAACACGTGGTAAGAAACAGAAGAGCATTAGCCCTGTAACACAGAGTATTCATATCAGCCAGTTTGGGTTGTGAAGCAACAGTTCCGTTGACAGAGGTAAAGAATAAAACCACATGAGAGCAAAGACTGAAATTTGCCATCACATAGATCTTGAGAGAGGGCTCGGAAATGGTCTGCAAATCCTGAGCATCACAGAGGAAGTCTGGAGAAATCTCAGGTTACCAGGTACAGCACTACTGACCAGCGCTGTCTGGTAGGGAAATTCTTCATCTCAATTTTCATTCCAAGTAACAATCACTGCAATAGAGTTCCAGGACACTGAATATATATTTTCTCCAAGGAAATTTCCACGCTCCAAGCATTATGGAAGATTCCATTAGTTCCCTCTGGACATGGACTGTGCTGATTAGTAAATACTAATTCATGTTGCAAAAACAAAAGAGTTAAGACTTTGCAGCCTGGTATGCTTTATATTATTGAAGATTAGATACATGCATGAAAATGATACTTCACTTTTGTTGTTCTTATCAATAAATTCATGACCATCTGGACAAAAAAAAACCACACAAAAAAACCAAACCCCAAACCAACAAACCCCCCTTTCCTCAGAATATTGGTGAATTTTAAAAAAAGTTGTTTTTCTTCAACTTTTAGCCTGTCTGTTCATTTCCTATAATTTCATTACTTTAATGCTTTTTTCCCTACTAACTGGTAAGATAGATATTTTAAAAAGTGAAGAAACAGAAGCTAAACTGACCTTGTACTAATTAAAACAGTGTTTTTATGAATGCACAGATTTCAGGGAAAATATTTTAAATGTAAAAAGTATTGAAGAAAAATCTGCAACAACTGTCAAAGATAAATTTAGTAGTAACAATACTATAAGAAACATGTAGCATTCTACCTACATGTGAAATTTTCATGTGAATTAGTGTTTTAGCGTATCTTCTTAAGAACACAGTATACTAATATGTAGCTTATTTCACAACAGCAATTCCAAAATTAGAAGGTAAAAATCAGAGTTGCCAAATGAGGATTTGCAGAACCGGTCTATTTGTTAGGACATTTGCAGGAAATTTTATCTTTAAAGCATCCTGTACCTTTTCATTTGTTATCTCTGAAGTGTAACTGTTAGAGGGAAGTGCTCTTTATGTATCTGGAAATGACTCACCGACAGACTCATTTCTCCTGCAAGTATTCCTGAGAATACTTTCAAAGACTTCTGTTAAAAATGTCCCATTAACAACTTAATGTTTTCCTAGGTTTCGCCTTTGCCCAGTGTTACCTCGAGATCTCCGAGAGAACTGGCTGATCCACTTCTCTGGGAAGGTCGATGGATTTGCTTTATGTTTAATCTTTACTTAAGTGAAACAATATCCTAAGGAAAAACGAGCTACTTCTTTTAAAGTAGCACAGTCTCCGCTTGCCTCAGTTTTCTTCAGTTAAACTGCTCTCCAGGAAAGCTGGAATGACACAGGATAGTGTTATCCATGCTTTTTCCTGTGTTTATTGAATTGAGGAACTAACATTTCACTAAAATTCTTGAGAAATTAATGGTTTCCTTACACCCATAAAGTTAGACGTAATCCAGATCTTTTTCTCCACCCATTATTCTTCCAGGGGGGCACTGTAGGTGTATCTTTACAGATTTTAGTTAAAAGTTGTAATTGTCTGACTCGTCTTCGTCTCCATGAAATAAGAGGATGTGTTCATTTGGAAAAAAAGGAACACACCTAAAAGAATCAACTACAACTGAGTTTCCATGAAAAGAGTCTTCAGAGCTTAAAGCTTTGGCATTTCATCAGCGAATGATATCTTTATATGTGAAATGAAAACCAGTATTAAGAAGTGCATGCTTGGAAATAAAGTGATCTATCAAAGGAATACTCTGCTTCCCTAGCAGATGTGAAATGGGAATTTGTCTTTGGATGCATGAGATTGAGCCCATCCACCTCATCTGGTATTTGCTCTTGCTGTGGTAAAGTCAGGTTTATTTTTTTACAATCCGAGTTATAGAATGAATTTATTTGTCAAAATGTGTTGCTGAGAGCGTGACAACAAATTAAAATATATATATGAAAAAGGAGAGACGATGTAATACAATCTAACGCTGAAACAGCAGCAAGTTAACTGGGGTCACATCAATTCTACCATCATTTCCTCACAACATGGTACTCTGCATCCTGTGATACAGGCATTACACCACCCTTGCCAGCTCCAAGAGATCAACCTTCTCTTCTGAAGATAAAGAAGAATGTTGGTCTGGTAGTGACAACATCAACCAGACTTTCAGGAAGATGAGTACATGTACTGGAAAACTAATTTAACTTCGCTTTTAAAAGTTGTTATTTCTGTGTCTCTTTAGCTTCAAGTTGTGCCCAATATTTTCCTGCATGTTTTGTGCGATAATAACCATCACTGGAAACAGCATAATATGACAGAGTTCAGAAGCCAGGAAAAGCTGCTAGTATAAAAAAAGTAAATAATCATTTTCCTTTGCCTCTAATCAGAAAAGTTTGGTTCTGTATTAAATACGCAACCGAATATAAAATCTATTTTCAATTACAGATGAAATCTTAGTAGATGTTATTAATACGCATACAATACTGTTATAGTAACACTTTCGGGTATAAATAATAGAAAAGCAATAATTCAGTGTATGCTGAATTTATGAAAGTCCTTTTTAAATCCTGTTGAAAGGCATTACAAGTTTCTCCAGGTATATTTCTGCCTCTACAACGTGTGCTCGCAACCACCTTGTCGGTCACAAGTCATGTACAACAGCTCTGTTGATGTAGGATATTGCCAAATAGTTCATTTAATTGCTCTTTAGTCTGTCTACATACATTGAAAACTTGACCATTTTTGCCTCAGATCAGTAAGGTTTAGTGGACTTGACATACCATCACGTTCTTTTAAAATATAGTAAGTAAAATATCTTTATTTTAAAATAATTCATTTAGATGACATGTAACCAAAGAAACAGTGCCAAAATCAGATAAAAATTATGACTAATCAAAAAACTCTGAAGTTGGGGGGATTTGGTTTGCTTTAAAGAATCATTTATACGCACGCCTTCAATATAGGCAATTCAAAACAAAAAAGCACTGCAGAAACAAACACAAAGTGCCAACATGTTTCTGGTGATCTAGAACTGGCAAGGAGAGACTACGTTCCACACCGTAAACAGAACCGTAGAATTACCGGAGCTGGAAGGGACCCCAAAAGGTCATCGAGTCCAACCCCTGTTGCTACACTGGATACTCCCAACACGTGCACCCTGCGACTGAGGCTGTTACCCAAACCCTCTGGCCACCCAGAGGTTTAAAATGCAGGAAAGCAAGCAATACTACAGTTACAACTGAAGCAATCTAAATGCTTGATTTAAATAACTTGTTTTAAAATAAGCCTTTCCTTTGGAAGATGCTCAGCTAATCCATCGAACAACAAGTTAAAACTTATTAGGGTGAGGCCTTTACATCAGCTCTGGCATCTTATGTGCGAAGATAAGAGGTTTGTTGGTTTTGTTTAAATATAAACATGATAAAGAATTTAGAATGTAACTTTAAATTCAGCAGAAGGTGATTCCATTTTACCAAGGCTTTCTGCCTTCTTAGGTTACAAACACAGATTTGCTTTGTACTTAGCACAAATAAGGAAACAAATCACCAGTGTGCTGTCAGTACCACTTAATACGCAGAGAAATTTCAAATTTACATGAAGAGAAAGGCACTCCAGAATCCAACATCATCAGCGCTTAACAGGGTCAGGAGTAGCCGACAATTGCCAAGACAACAGAGACACAAAAATATTCAAACAATTTTTTACCTTAACACGTGCAATCAATGGGTAACAACCAATCCAAGTAACTAGATGAGATGTTCATACAGTAAATATGCAAATAAAAAAGGCAAGTACAGCTTTTAAGTAATGCTTAAACGTAGAGCTTTTACCTGTCCTGGCAAAGATAAGTAAAAGATGTGTTTGAAGATGTTTCACGAGTTTAACGTAACATTCCATTTTAGAACCTTCCAACAAGATGACACAGTTAAAAGATTAATTATACGAGAGCGCTTTTATTAATGCTTTTGTGGAAAATCAGGTTCTATCAAAGATCAAGGACAACATTGTCCTAGATGCGAGTATGTTAAATATGTTATTGCTTGTGTCCTCAAGATAATCCATTATTTGCTATTTATGTCAAAAAATAGGCAGAAAGGAATTCTGAGCAGTCCCAGGCTGATGAGCAGTTAAAAAATAAATAGTCCTCGCTTACTGGGCGATTAAAGCAGTGCCCTTTTGTGCTGGTAGCATACCAATTTGTTTCCAGGAAAGGGAAAAAGCGGTGAAGTTTGCCAATTTTCTAAGCATATTTGTTAGTAAAGGTCAACATGTAGCTAATCAGTAGTTAATTATTTTAATCTCTTCATTGAAGCTGAAAACAAAGGGAGGATTTCTACCTTCTATGAAACACCCAGTAGAGGCTCATAAATAATTAAAACCAAAAAAGTTGAGTTTACAAGCTGTTACAGATGTGATAATGAAAATGAAAGAACAGAAATGGCTTCTTTATGTCATTCAAATCAAGTAACACTACTTTGGTGGCCAGAACACCAAAATCACAGATTAAAATCCTTGTCTTTGTGTATCCCCGATTCATCCAAATGCAAGATTTCTTCACTGTACGAATTGATTTGATGAAAAGGGTTTTTCCCCCCCTGACATTTGTATTTATAACCCCGATGCCACTGTAACAGGACTTCAAATGGCCAGGTCTTGCTCTGCGTAAGCTGCGAGGGGAATGCCTCTGCAACACTGCACGTCAAGCCCAAAACGCTATGGGGTGGTGATGCAGCCTTTCAGAGCCGTGTCTGAAAGGTCCCTTGGCACAGCTATTTCTTCCTTTGGCCGCTGAAGGAATCTAAAGGACTGCCTTAGACAAGACACCCGACTTGCAAACAACTCCATATTATTTCTCCTCAGAAGGCTTTCATTTACTGAAATGGTTTCCTGGCGTAACATCTCACCAACGCTTCGTAGCAACCCAGAGATTTTGTATTCTCTGAAGCTTAATAATTTAATACCAAAGCTGTGAAGATGCGTGCATAGAAGTTTTTTTCAGTTTTGTTTCCATTGCTAAGATAAACCATATCACTCCTCTAACCTTCTGACTTCTTTGAGCCCATCGACAAATATTGAGATATCAGCCAGTGGGGGCTGGGGGGGGATGTGTGTGTTTAGAGAAATACCTGAACATGCAGGTTTCCCTGGAAGGGTGGAAGAGAATCCACCACAGCCACAGGTGCCCTTGAGATGGTTTGTATCCTGGTTCTTGTTGCAGGAGGCAGACAAGGAATGTCTTTCACTGCCCTGATTGGCATGTCTTATTTCAGAGTTGGATGTGATGGTATGAGAATTGCAATTCCAGACCCCACTCCCAGTCCTTCCGTTTAAAGCCCACCCCACAAACTGGTGAGCCCACTGCCAAAGATTGCCTTGTCCTTTCCAAAAAATGGATCCCACTCATCCCTAACAAGTCTACAGTCACTGAAGAATGTCCCACTGTCATAAAACCCATCCTGATGGCACCAGAAACATAGCCAGCAATTAACAGGCACTATACTTGTATTTCTGGCTGTGCCT
This sequence comes from Geococcyx californianus, assembly GCA_013389885.1. Lineage (NCBI taxonomy): Eukaryota > Metazoa > Chordata > Aves > Cuculiformes > Neomorphidae > Geococcyx > Geococcyx californianus. The sequence continues at coordinate 81,026 of VWPV01012804.1, forward strand.
CTCTCTCCAACTGATGTAATAGAGGAACAAAAATAACTTGGGCACCTACATCTTACACTTGCTAGCCTAGAATTCCCTCTCCTCAGGAAATTCCGATATCGTATCCTCATCCCTGCTCCTACACGATATTCATTTTTCTTTAAAAAAAAGAATGATTAAGCTATCGCTTATACCTATCCATAATTCAATATCACTGTTCTTACATTGAATAGTTTAATAAAACCATGAGAACAACAAATATTTTATAGTTAATAGCAAATGTGTTATTTTCCACAACAGACTAGATACCAATTTATCTCTGAATATTTAATGTTTTTTTCAGTACCGCTAATTTCGATTCCAATGAGCACAGATTTGAATTAAAGAAAATGCAGTTTGTGTGCTCTTAAAAATTTAATTAAGGGTGGGAGAAACATCCAAATTGTGGTCTTTTTCCCTTCTTGCGATTCCAGTCTATCCTGTTCCACTGATACGGTTATTTATGAGCTTACTCAGATTTGATCTGTCCCTGCCATCCTGACAGTAATCTTACATGGCCTTGAGATGGGTTTTCTCTTAATGTTTACTCAGCTGCTCCTTCAGAAAATGACACCTTGATTGTTTTCTTCTGCTGTCTAAACCTCTCCCATTTAAATGCTTTTCTATTTTTTCAGTCTGCAGAGTCATGACGTGGTTCCTGTGTCATTATTAATGATTCAAACCCGTGTCCTATTTTCCCTACAACTCTGGTGTAGCCGTGTCTCTGAAGGAAAGGGTTTGTTGTCATTATCCCTTACAAATAACAAACATCCAGCCCTGTAACTCACAGCCGGCCAAGGATAATGTTTCGTAAGACAGGAAGCATATCAGCACACTGTTTCTGCAAGTAATATTGCTGTCTCTTCCCATATTCATCTCACATTCAGACAAATTCAGATGAGGCTGACTGGCCTAATTCTCCTTTTCTAGATGGGGTACAGTGGGCATGGCCAGTAGTTCTCCTGTTTTTTTACCGTGATTTGAAATAGCCACAGGAATATCTTCAAAAAGTCTAATTATTCTTTATTACTTCCCATCCTTACAGCTTGAAAAATAATTAACCAGATTTTCATCAACACTGGTTTTAGATTGAGATGTAGACTGGAAACTTTTGCTTCAGAGTTCAGACTATTTCTGAATGACAAGCAGTTACAGTAGATATTCTGAGCCAGTCCTGGCAGTAGCAGCAAGAAAATACTGCAGTATTAGATTTCAGTAGCAATCAATGGGAAAGCACTGGTGGAATCTACCCTAAGGTAGTTTTCCTACCTAGCATAATAATTAAAGCTCTATTTTTAAAGCAGCAACACAGGACAATACGGCAGGAACTATAAAATTACTTCCATCACTACGCTTAATTAACCTCCTCCCATTTCCCTGAAGAATTGTTCATGTTTTCGCTCCATCTTTTGTTCTCATTAAGTGTTGTCCTGACCTTTCAGTTTACAAAAATAAACAAACCAAAAAAACCCCCCCAAACCCAACAACAAAAGGCATTTCCTTCTTTATTAAAGGATTGATTGCAGGAGGCCTGGGACCGCAATGAAGAGAGAAGGCGAGATAATCTATACTCAAAACACATCAAGAGTTTAAGACAGCCAATGAAATTTGGCCCAAGAGAGTAGTGCATACCTGGTTACCAGCTGCAACACAAAATAAGCCAAAGGAATATATATATTTTTAAAAAGCTATAAATCAGAAAGAAATACATGCACTACGAGAGAGAGCTTTCAATAATTCTGTTTAAGCTTGAACATACAGCAGGGAGAAGTCCAAGTGATACCAAGTCACACCTTTTTGATCTTTTAAGTACCTATTTATACAGGGAATTAGCACAAATGATCCATTAGAAACCTGATTTGACTTTGGATCTTGTTTGCCATACACCCCTGTCCTGACACTTCAACTGATCTTCACACTATTTACGTAACCTATCCGAAAACCACAAAACTGCTTTAATTATTATAATAAATCATAACCAGCTGCTGTTGCAGGTCAGAGCACTTGAATAAAATAGCATTAGGCCATGATTCTGTTTCACTCCTGAAGGTCTAAGATATCATATAATTGTTTCTAATCATAAATGAAATGAAAAGAAAGGAAGCGCTCCATAATGTAACTATGCTTACTTTAATTCTTCTCATTAATCTACCTTATTGGTTGTGGCACGCACTTGTTCTACCCAGTTCTACTCTGTGGAGGCTTAATAGACCCGTTTCTTTCACCATCATCCATACATAAGCCTGTCGATCAATGACAATTATTACTTAATGAACATGTAATGATGGGTAAGCCCAGGGAGAAGGGTACAAATAAATCACTCGTTACAGCCTTGATTGCAAGCTAACCCTGTCTCTTGTCAAAGCGATCTGTTGTGCAGGTTTGTTTAGCCAACAGCTTCAGGAGTAATCAGCATGATCCAGTGCTTCAACGCTCTGGAAGCCTTCGATGACCTAAATTATATCCAGCTTCAAAAGGAAGCAAACACAAAAGGATTTTCACCTTAATCCAAAACTCTTCTGAGCAGTTCTTTTAAAAAAGCTCAGAGTGCTGTTTGCTCCTTCTTGATTTTTCTAAACTTTATTTTTTACTGATTAAATATGAGCAAGGTTGCATTCTTATTCCAGTTTAAATAATAAAACCTTTGTGCAATGCACAGTGACTAAGTGATATTTCAACGGTTACTGATGTTCATGAAACCCCGCACAACCCCTAAGACACCAAGTGAGAAACATCAGATCAGTGCTGTGCCCGTGAAAAAGCTTATACTTTCTACAAAAATGATGCAGGTATTGGCTTTTGTGATGCTAATTCCTGCTCATTAAGATCTGAAGTGAAATGCTCAAATATTTTGTATCCTGGTAGCAATCACCAAGAGTCTGGCTCTCACATCAGTTTCCTGTTTTCCCAGTTAAATAGAGAACTCTAGCAAAGTTAAGATCATGTGAGAAAGGAAACCTACACTTAACCAGCAATTCAAGAGAAAAATCAGATCAAATATTTCCAAGAATGAAACTATGAATTAGATCTGTGCTATATTGAGGTAACTTCTAAAGATTCCACTACCACCCTCTTTTTTTTTAATGTAATGTGACATCAAAAGTCCTGGTTTGGCTTTTTCAAATAAAAGTTACAACCACACTGAAATTAAGGCTATTTAGAAATATCAAAATAACACATCGTCACAGGACACTGTCTTTTCCCTGGGACAGAAGTAGGCTACCAGGACTGGAAAAAGGCCATACGAAACGTTTTCAAGAAATATCTACAGTTTAGTAAGTACTATTTACATTGGAAAAGCATTTCTTTGCAAGAAAAGATCATTCCACAAGACAGTTTCTATAAAATTTTCTGCCTTTGTTGTGCTAACAATCCAAGGAAGATGGCTTTCTAAAAAACACATAACAGTTTTACTTCACAGTATCACAGTATTGTAAGGTTGGAAGAGACCTTTGAGATCATCGAGTCCAACCTATGGCCCAACACCTACACCTACTCCTACTTGTCAGTTACACCATGGCACTAAGTGCCTCATCCAAATTCTCTTTGAACACCTCCAGGGATGGCGACTCCACCACCTCCCTAGGCAGAGCATTCCAATGAACAATTACCCTCTCAGTGAAGAACTTCTTCCTAATATCAAGCCTAAACCTCCCCTGGTTTAGCAAATTTCTAAAAAGTAGTCCACCAAAGTGTTAAAGCTTATAGAAAATCCTTGTACAAATTTTAAGCAGATGAATCTGGGGTTACTTCCTAATGTAAGGAATACTTATCTTCTGTATATTCATTTATTTATTTTCAACCTTGAAAGAAGTATTTATACAAAATGTAAGGAACATTTTGCCTATCCAAAATTTCCTTCTAATCCAATGTACCATTTGCCAAGCATAAAGGACTGTTCAGACTTTCAAATAACAGGTTATCTGTAAAGTACTGAAAAAACCCCACTTAGCGTTTTCAAACCTATCATTAAAGGAACAGCTTCTCAGGGGATAAGGGAGGGGGGGAGAAAAAAAGAAATTAAAAGAAAACCCCACAGATTTCAAAAGCTTTTCTGCCTTTAAAAAAGAGGGGGGGGGAAGAAAAAATAATCATTTCAAGTCAAAGCAGGTAACTGTTCTAGGGCAATGCCATGCTTGAAAGGAATTTAAATACTTAATTGTAATTCCTATCAACAAAAAAAACTCATAATCATTCTTATCTCCTAAAATAGCTTGTCAAACATGAAAAAGGCTTATTGCTGAAACAGGCTGTATCTGGGTAAGAATCATAAGCAGAAACATACTTTAATTACCTTTTCCAATATCTTCCAACCAAAAGTTAATTTTAATGAGAAGAATTACTTCTATTGCGTTTATTGCCTTCTGTCTTACGTGGGTGCAGGTTGTGTGTGTTGTTCTGGGTCAGGCAGGTAAAAACTAATCTCAAAAAGCTGTCAGAAAAACCAGGACAGTTTAAAAGTTGAGGTGTTCTCTTTTTTAATGTCATTTCCAGCTCATACTAAGAAACACAAAGAAAGACATTTTAAGTCAGTGTTTCAAAGCCAGAAATTCTGAATACATGGGCATTTCGTGACAAGACTTGTCTGGCTTCACAAACTACAATCATCAACGGAAAAAGCGGACTCATGGTATGACAAGGTTGGAAAAGACCTTTGAGATCATCGAGTCCAGCCTATGACCCAACACCAACACCTATTCACCATCTAAACCACGGCATTGAGTGCCTCATCCAATCTTCTCTTAAACCCCTCCAGGGTTGGTGACTCCACCACCTCCCGGAGCAGAGCATTCCAATAGCCAATCACCCTCTCAGCGAAGAATTTTCCTCATGTCAAGCCTAAATCTCCCTCTTTAAAAGTCTTTCCACTTTCTACATCATCTTTAGGACACTTGAACTTACCCAACAATAAAATTTAAGCAGAGTTTGACAGAAGATAGGTGTTGACCAATTCTGGGGGTATTTTTGTTGGGTTTTTTATTTATTTGTTTTAAAAAAGTCCCACAGGCAAAACAGAAGACAGGCACCAGCACCCATACAGAAATCTTACTCCTGGCTAAGCAAGGAAAGCACTCCACGTTTAACTTAAGAACTCATTCAAAACCTCAGAGACTGAGTCAGTGCCAACTGCAAATACAGATTATAAGAACAGAAACCAAGTATTTATCAGTTTAGAATGAGGGTGCTAGATAAACTCACTGATTTTGAGCAAACTATCTTGATTTCTTTTTGTGTTCGAACAAGTAAAACCAAAACTACAACCTTACAATCAATCAGGACAAAGCAGGACTAAACGCTCACAATTCAATGTAGAAACACGCAAGGAAGAGACTTGTGTCTAACAAATAGTTCTAGTTATCAGAATTTGGAAGGAAATCCTGAAAAGTAAATGTAATATCAAAAAATAAATTCCTTGGCTTTCAGATGTCACGGCTGATTCAGATTTTGATAGCCTGTCTTTGTCTAAACACACAGGATGCTCGCTGACATTAACCTAAGTTTGTCTGTGCGACTGTGAGCACACACTGCTGAGAACTTCGTTGTTTAACACAAAAACACACCTTAAAGTATTTCATTTTTTATTAATTTGAAGTTAGAGGCCACTCTTAACTTCAGTAGAACAATATTACCCCTCAGTGAAGTTTCTTTTTGCCTTCTCAGATTTTGGTACTCTGGTCTTGTTACAAGCAGGTGGGGTTTTTTTCTGCAAATACCTCAGCTGGTCTTAATAGACTTAATTATTACCAGAGTCCTTCTCAGCTGCACAGTAACAGGGTAATCAGAAAGACTACACTTTAGTAGAGCCAGATTCTTTTCAATTTTCAAAAAAGACCTAAGAATCTCTTTGTTTTCTGTGACACCACTTATTTTTTTTTACAAATATCTGAAGCTATTATGCTGGGATGAAGAATAATTTTGACAAAAGGCAACAAAAAAAATTTATTGCCTTTGAAATGCTGTCTCAGAGGAACAAAAAACATGCCAAATAAGTGAAATGTTTCATGTTAAACATACAGATCCTTCATAGCCTGTAAATAAAATTTTCTGGGTATCATAAAATATCATTTATCATATTTATTCCTGTTCTTATTTTCCAAAGTAATTAATATATTTTATTTTCCTTAATAAGTATGTTCTTTGAGATTGTATAAAGATACCGTGTGATTTCTTACACACACATCTTTCAAGTCTTTCCTGGGTTTACAAAAGAAAGAAAACCAAACCAACAGAAATTAAATCTTTAAATAGCCAAGGACAAAGAAGGTAGGCTGTGTATTACCAAAGCTGTCTCAAATCAAGGCAGGGCACTAAAAATGCCACCCTGTTACATATGCCACATGGCTCTCTACTAAATAAATCCTTACCACTGCTGGGTTCCTTTCCTATTGGATGTGGAAGCATTAGCCGTAATTTGTCACCGCGGTATGTCAGGGAAGGAAGGTTTGCTCTTAAAATGCCACTTGGAGAGTAAACAGCAGCCTGCAGAGCAGGATTTGTTTATATCACTTTTGGTACGATGAATAACACACTTAGAAAGATAGATTGAATATGAAACATGGAAGTGTAAGAGTTGTGACTTGTGTTAAATATTCGCTGCCATTTCTGCCAGTACCAGTATACGATGCTCATGTATTTCAGGCAAAGCCAGTATAGGTCATTACTATATATCCCAGCTAAACCCCTCTGAACTCAACTTGTCACGTTCTCTTTTTTTCTTCACTTTCCACTCATCTGATATTTCTGTCCACTGCCCAAGAGTCACCACATCTCATCTAAGAGCTGGCTGCATTTCAACGAGAAGAGAAATGATTCCCACTATATGCACATATATTTATACACACAGGCACAGATACACCCACACCGCAAGGTCTGAGGTGCTGAAGAGAATCCTGCACAGATGATGAGTTCCACTAACGCAGTCTGCTCTCCACCCACACAAAACCCCCCAAACCCCTGTGAACACCGAGTGTTAGGCTGCCTCACAACTACTTTGAGAATGAACACGTTCAAGACACATAAAACATTTTCCTTCTATGAAAGCCAGAAAGCACACCATGCATCTCACAGTGCCCAGCGCAGGTACCCTGCAAGGAGACCGGAAACATCTCTAAAAACAGACTGGAAGAAACTCCTCAAAAGCAGCAAACCCACAGCTGTACCACACCAAGCAGTAAGGCTACGAAGGAATTTACTACAGTTTCACACAAAAATGAGGAAAGACTATTTAATCCCTGAAAAAAGAATAATTTTACTGACCTTTGCCTGCATCTCCTCACCATCACAGGCTACTGCAAATCCACAGGGCTGCCAGCAGAACTGAAACCAGCTGCTCCCACTTTCACCTTAACAAGCATTTAAAGAGGCACAGAGGCCCTGGGCACCTCCCCTGACCTAGGCTTCCTCATCACCTGGGGGGAGGGTGCAGCCAGCTCTCCTTTCCTGGCAGCCAAAGAGACCGAATCGGGACAGAAACCCGAACACCGAAACCCCACCGTTTTCAAGTCTGAAATGTGGACCAAACTTTGGTCTTCCCCCAGAACAAAGTAGGGATGCAGGTGCAGCCTTTCCTCAGGAGCTGGGAAGCGTTCCTGCGTGCTGAACTTCACAGACAGCCTTGTTATTGTTGAAGTCTTCCCTGCCTGTAGCACAGCTGGGTGATTGCCCCTAAAATGTTCTTTAATGTAAGTTATCCATGGATACAAAGGATGCCAGTATGCAAAATCCTAGCAAAGCTTTTTCAAACCAACGTTGCCAGTTCAGTTGTTTACATTTGCTGCGAGATTCAATCTGCAGCTCAAGGGCAGCAATTTGTATGTTATACTAAGGTACTCAATTCACAGAGCTCATGGGACAATTATGTCGCTGATAGCAGAAAGCCAGGGGAAGAAAAAATGAAGCATACAATCTAATAACAGAAGAAAGCGTTTTAAACAGTATAAAATGCACTGCATAATGTGTTACTCTATAAAACAACAGCTCTGACTTCTTGATCGTTAGCTTTGTTGAAGCAGATTGTAAGTAGTCGCTGTCATATTCTGTGCACCTCTGCAAGACTTAACAGTCCTCTGCTAGGCTGGCAGGCTGTGCAATACCTTTATACTTATAAATTACATTAAAATATCTACAGTACACAAAAATATTACCACTGCTAGGAAAAAATCTAAATACTGTTATAGCTAAGAGTTTTTTACCTTATCTCATGTATATTCATTTTTTTTTTACAGGCCTTTACAGTGCCTGAAAAACAGATGCAGGTTTTGTTTCAAATGTAGTCATGTGTCTACCTGCAAGAATTACTTTGAGTGAATCATCTGGCAAAGACTAATTGAGCTAATTTACATTCTACAAGAGCAAAAAACCAAATACGATTTAATTTAAGATGTATTACTCTGTATATTGTAACCTAAAACATCTTAGACACTGATAATTTATTAATGGGATTTAACTGTTCAGATTTTAGAGCTATTGGTTAGAGCTCAACAAAGGAAACTGCAGCACGCAAATCCCAGAAGCAGCTATTTTGCACCATTATTTTGATAACACATTTTACACAAGACTGATTGCATGTCTTGCTTATCCCAAGCAACAAATACAAGCCCAGTCCTAAATCCACCGGAGTAAGCTTTAATACAGAAAGGGCCTGTTGAATGTAAATGTAGTTCACAGGTTAAATTCTAAGGTCAAAGTGTACTGCTGCCGTTCTCAGCCAAGTTTATTATTTTATTGTACTTCCTATCGATTGCCATCATCACCCTATTGACTGGCTGTGCTCACTGTATGAGATAGTTCAGAAGAATCAATAAAGCTGTGGGTAAACCGTGGGGATCTTGGTGGGGAACAGGATGAATTGTCTAATGATGCCTACAAAAATACTTTTGTTTTCCACTTAAAAATAAATAAACTGGCGAAAAGCAGGTCTCGCTGCCTCATGGAAACGCACTTACACCACGTTTGAAAGATGTTTGACAATTCATCATTTAACAAAGCAAAATAAGCAGGAAAGAAATTTATCTTGGAATACAGGAAGGGTTCCGTATAGCTTAGCATCCTTGCTGTATGAGGTTCAGAGAACCGTGGAGGTTATGGTAAGAGAAGCGAGCTCTTTTCCAAAAATACAACTCATTTGGGAGACCGTCCTGTGGACGACTTGCTCTCCTTTATCCTGCACGGCTCTTACATCAATTGATCACCGCATGTTGCTCACGGACAGTGGATATCCCACAACCACAGAAGGGAAGAGACCTCTGGAGACCATCCTGTCCAACCCAGGGCCACCTTGAGCCAGTTGACCAGGACCATGTCCAGACAACTTTTTAACATCTCTAGGGATGAAGAGTCCTTGATCGCTCAGGGCAACAGATGCCAGTGCTCGGGCACCCTCAGTGTTTCCTGATGGTATCATGGAAGCTTCTGTGTTTCAGTTTGCGCCCATCCTGCCCCTGGGACCACTGAAAGGAGCCTGGCTCCAAACTCTTTGACCCTCCCTTCAGGCATTTTTATACTTTGACAAGTTCTCTCCTTTGGGCTGACCAGTCCCAGCTCTCTCAGCTTTCCCTCCTATGAGAGTTACTTGCGTCCCTTAATCATCTTCTTGGCCCTTCCCTGGACTCTCTCCAGAAAGTTCCCATTTCTCTACTGGAGATCCCGGAACTGGAGACAGCGCTGCAGGTGTGACCTCACCGATGCTGAGCAGAGGAGAAGGATAACCTCGCTCACCCTGCTGGCAGCAAGGATCATGCTACTATTTAAATATTAGAAGTCAAAATTAGCTTATGAAACCAGCGAGGGCTTCAACACCACATTCTGACTATTAAATTCTTCCATATTTACTTTCCATATGCTGCAATGCCTTGTTCTACTATGGCCTTATCTTGAACAGAATATTTAGGCTCTAACATAATATAAAAGATAATACAAAAAATGTCCGTAAAATAGTCTTCAGTTTCTGTGTCTACAAAATTATGCAGCCATCTGAAGCATACTGCTAGATACTTGAATAATAATAAAAAAAGAGAGATACAATGAGTAAGTTGGAGTGCTTTTATGCTTATTCCAAGAATATTCTCCTAAGCTAGGAAAAAAAATGAAATTAAACATTATTTTGCTGATATAAGGCCTACCATGAGACCGTGTAGTACAAATAAGAATATATCCCATATTAATAGTCCACAATATTCTAGCTCATTCTTACGAGATTTTAATGTGAACCAAAAAGAAATCCAATTAAATCATTGTTATAACATTAATTAAGATGAGTACTTTTTAAAAATGTCGAAGCTTTACCACTTAATTTTTAAAATATAAACCTGCAAAAAATTATCCAATTACCAATTAGTTTTACAGTTTTTGGATTTATCCTACATAATTACAACTTATCTAAATTACCTGTTTCAAATTTTTAGCTTTTTAGCCTTTTCTTGTTATGATGCAACATAAACATTCGAAGAAATAATTCCTAAACATCTTCTAACTGAATTGACACCACATGGAGGTCTCCAACAGTGTGGCTCAGGCTACCGGTTCCTTCGCCACACGCTGAAACTGCGTCCAGAAGAGACCAGGCTGTCAAGCACCTTGTTATTAATCTAGGATTCCTTCCAAAGGAGCTGATCAGAGCCTGCATGGGTGCAATCTGGGAAAAGGGGAATTAGTAATGTTGGAGCTCAAGTGTGCAATCTGAATCCACTACGGCAGGAGACCATGTAATGGTATTTTATAGCCTCAGACACGTTTATCCAAATGAAATATTTAACAGTCTTCATGACCTGATACACTTATCAAGTTTTGTTCCATTCACTGCTCCGCTCGGGTCAAGTCACACCAACTGATTTAATATAATGCACCCAGCGAGGGAGATTGTGTCCCATGAAGAGGAGACCATAGTGTCAGGTAGCATGAAGAGCACTGATCAGCAGAACAGAGCCTTTCAAATGTAGTCTGTATGCTATTAAAATCGAACCGAAAAATGAGAAGTTTTATCGTCATTCAACCTAGAGTACCAGCTTAAAATAGAATCTAATTCTGGCTCGTATAAAGTATTTTAACATTAAAAGTTCTATTAATACCATTCAATAATATATGCCTTTTAAAAATATAACACGTAGGTCGATTTTTGATTAAGATAAAACTTCTCTATGAGAAATTACTTCATTGTGCCCTCTGATTAATATAATTCTATTTTTCCTATGTTTAAATAAATAACCATGAAAGTGTATCAAGAGGCAAGGGTACCAAGGAAGACTCTGAAAATGCATGGCTCATGGAAGTCCATCAAACTTAAGCTGCGATTCCAGCAGTGTTGCTACTGCATTGCCGTAGCGATACAGAAACTAAGAGTGGCACAGATTCTTCCCTACGAAAACCTTGCTCTGCACAAGCAGAATGTCAACATTTCCATTCACATTTTTTAACACTGCAGCTACATTTTCTGCTTAGAAGAAAATTACCATACAGCTCTGCATTTGTCATTTCATGGTGTTCTTCACATTTTTGATTCAGCATTTATGAGCTTGCTTTTAGCTAGGAATTTATTATTATCCATTTATAGGAAGCCAACAAAATAGTAAATTATGTATTTGAAAGCCCTGCTGTTGACATTTTTAAAGTTCATTGGACTCTTTTATTTTTTTTAACAGATTAGAAATATGCTGCAAACGCTCCAGATCTGATAACTGATTCCCACTTAGATGTCATTGAGACATAAGTACAATGTATTTTCATTAATATTTCATTGTCTAAGTGTTCCTTGCTTTGACATTGCCATCTTGTAGTTATTTGTCCCACATCTAAAGAGCAACTTGTAATCAGATAGGCATGTTGGACTTCATTATCTGTCACCACACATTCTTAGCATAGAGAACGTTAAATTATAATTGCTTCTGGTTTATCCCTTACAGGAAGATGAAGAACAATATAGAACAACATATGGACTTGTTAAAGAACAAAAAGATTGACAGCAAGCATAAAAATGTCAAGGTTCTGGATTACCTCTTTTATTTCCTCTAAATGTAACCCAAGTTTAACGAAGAAATGAATGCAAGCTACATTTGAAATGTAACAGAATCTTCTGTGGTTAATTTGTGAGAGTATGTCAAAACACTAATTTTTTTTAAAACCAAATGTGACAACAGGAGGTGCATGTTAGTTAAATACGCACAAGTCAATATGTTTTTCCCCAAAAGACAAGTTCTTGGTTTTGCTTTTTGAATTGACATAGCTTTAAGAATTAAAAAAAAATGGCAGTATCAGGTATTTCAGGCAAGGTTAATTCAGTACGTAATATAAAGAGTTGTTAAAACTATAAGTTCCTAAACTGTTGCAATAGTTAGGAGTACAACTGGTAGTTGCAGATGAAGAGTTCTATTTTTTTTTGCATCCACCATAAAATGAAGTTCTGCACTCTGTTAGATCGAGGAAAATTAATAATATAATCCAGAGTTTATCTGGAACGAAGAATCTCACCTTAAATAACTGAAAATGAAAAAAATACTTAAGGAGGTTTATCAGGAAAAGTTTATATTTATCTACCATTAAGAACTTTATCACTCAATACAGAGAACCTCTCATAATTCATTACATCCAGGGCTGATATTGTTTATTAAAGTTCCCAGTGAACTCGCAATTTGGTAGCAGTTGAGGGAAATTTTGAAGCTAAACAACTGGAGGAAAACACTGACGCTGCACCTCTTCCATGTTCTCATATCCGTAATTCAGTGTGACCTTTAGCTCATGTCCCTGCTGCAGAAGCTCAGGAGACCAGGCGAGTCTGCAGCAACATCCTCCCACTGTGAGCAACGCCGAGCCCGCAAACGGGTTTACGTCACGTCCTTTCCCCTGACTGCATCGACTTGGGTTGCTCCCGCTTTGAAGGGGGAGCAGATGTCATAAAGCAAGTTGTGCTGACACTTTGCCATCAGGAAATCACAAATTTGCCATACAAATCCCGAACTGTTCCTGTACAGGTTCCTTCAGTCTTCAGAGATGCACCCTGCCATAAAGCAGACCGTATTCTATTTCCACTTGACAGCGTGCTACACATTTTCGTATCAGCAATAACTGTGTTGGGGAAGTTACTGAGGGAACAGCTGCAGGATTTGAATACTGTGTGGGAATGAATTGGTGCTTCTGGCGCAGGGGAAGGAATAAAAAGTGTCTGGGGCCTCTGGGAAGTTTCTGCTGAAAGAACAACACTAAAATAATTTCAGTTGTTACCTTTAAGTTTCAGTCCCAAGCCCGAGCTCCGCTCCTCTGAAGCAACGCTCCACGTCGTCTGCAGCCTCCAACTGCTCCCTCACTCAGGCTATATTTGCTCTGTTCCGATTTTTCCACCCCCTAAGGATCTGTACTAGATACTGCACAGAGAGCTGGTGATGGCCCTTGTTGTAACACAGTGCTGCTTAATCAGATGCGGACAGGAAACATCACGACAATTATCTTCATTTATTCTTATTAGAGCAGCAGGTCTGCACACGCTGCCGCTCGTACGATAAACGCCCTGGTGTATCTGTAGGGTAAAAACCAGTCTATGACAACCAGCAAGGCAAAACCAGTGGTGGGTTATGCTGGGGAAGCAAGCAGCAAATATAACAGAAAAAATCACAGTTTTTCATAGAATGTAAATGATGTTCAGCTGTAACCGCCAGGAAGGCTGATTTGACCTTTATAAGCTTAAATCACAGCCCACTCCATTGGAATGAGTGACACGATCAATAACGAAGCGGAGTCAGCATGAATGAAATAATGATCATGTGCACACAGTACGAAACTGAAGTTTGACTCCGTCCACAGAAATAGATCATCTTAATTTTACTGCCTTATATTGAAAAACAGAAATATGCACCAGTAGTCAGAGTACCTAGTGTTTTGTCCCATCACCAATAACCAACATACAAAATTACATTGTGCCTACAGTCAGTGGGACTGCATGCACAGGAAATTACTATTTTTTTGTAATGACCATGAATTTTCCTCCATTTTTTTTTTTTTTTTCTGGAAACAGTATGCTTCACTGTCACCTCTTTAATTCTATATTTAGTTACGTTTGGTTATATTCTTGTATAAGTTCTCTTTAAGAAACAGAACACAAGGATGAAAAATCCTTCTGTAAGAGATTTTATACAAGAATGTAAAGAAATATAAATATTATAAATAACAGGTATACATAAAACTAAGAACTATTTAAAATACTTTTTTTTTAAATTAAAGAAAGACTTTGTTGGATATTTCCAGGTACACAGCTTTTATTATACCTCTCTTCCTCATTTTCCTAAGTTTCTTATTTAGATAGGACAATGTCGCAGAGATTTCAGCTTTTTTTCAGGTTATTTTCTCCATACAGCAGAAATACACATCAACTATTTCTCAAAAGGTTTAAAGTACTTTGAACTGCAGATTGTACAGCAGGTGGTTAACTTGATGTTACGCTCCTTATTGGTACCATTCAGGCTTTTGTCAAGCTCAGTACGGTAAAGGAGAAAGCAGATCCCAGCTATCGCTTTTAACAATTTCTAATACGAGTTCAGATAACACTTCTTTCCCTTTGGGAACGGACATAAACAATCAATGATTCAGCTGGAGCTGAGCCACCTTCATAATTATAAGACAAAACATCTCAAAACAATTGGCATTTCAGTGTAGCAAAATCCCAATTCTAGCATTCTGGAATGTTTCCTCGGAAATTGAGTAGAATACTTCTGGGATCTGTTTATTAAATTTGCTCCACATAGACTCTGACCTTTCAAAACATAGAAAAGATCCTGTGGCAAAGCACTCCCAGGAGTGATTTTTATTTTGGTTCTGACCTCTCCCTCTGACCTTGGGAGAAATGCTTTATGTATACATAGCAGAAGAACTGTATTTCTTTTATTCTTTGAAATAGGAGAAACAATCATTTTTGAATATTCATACAGTTCTCTTTAAATCTATCTGCAGAGCAGACTATTGCCTGAGACTTCCAGAACTCTTAAACATTTAACATATTGGTCAGTAGAAAATATCCACAATTTACATCCAATTTCCATCTTTACAAGGCCAGATAACACAACTTCTCACAATGACTTGTGTTAAAAAAGGTACAACATGAGATGTTACTGTTCATTTCTAGTGCAGCGATTACACATGGAACTATTTCACTGGAATTCTACATTTATAACTCCTGCTTTCGTTACTTTTAAGTATATTGATTTTATCAAGTGTTATAAATGGTCCTGACAGACTGCTTTGGTGAGGGCTATAGGCTTACTTTTGTAGTGCCGTTTGAATTCCTTATAATGGTTAAATATTAATTACTGGAGTTGGAATTCTCTTTCACAAATCTCTCCCATGTTTTTGGAAAGTCTGGGTTGATCTGTTTCCACTGTTGAAGACAGGAAATAATAACTCTGAGCTGACTGTATGACTCCTCTCAGCACACATGCAAGGTTTCTCCTTGGCCCTTGCTTTGAAACAGAATTGGTATTTGGACAGGATGAACTGTAGTGCAACAAAAGAGATTCCTGAATTTGTCTTTAGGAGAAGACATTCAAATTCAACATAGTTTAAACCCTCTAAAACCCACCGTGTGTACACAGCTGCTACTCTTTCCTTTGGAGTTTCCTGATAACATTACAAGCACTCTGTCTACACCGAGCGTGACCCACGAAAACCAGATTTCAGTCACACTCACAGGCCTGTGAAATATGCAGGGTAGAATATGAAACAAGTACACACATGCGCCAACGTAATTGTGTGTATAAATCATGAGCTTCTTGTGATGATTTTAGAAAACCAAGTATATTAATGAATGATTTCAACAATGAAAAATAAGGGCTAGGAAGGTCAACCCTGCACACAGGTTGTTTTGTTGTAAGAACTGATATGGAATTATAAAGTCAGAAGACGTGGTCAAAAAAGACAATTTACTCTTGTTATCAGAAGCTACCAACTAAACTAAAAATCTTGAACTGCGAGTCAGATTTCAGTTGCTGCCAATTTATTTGGAAAGCCTTGGCAATGAGAAAGACCAAGCTGTGTGCATACTGGATTTTACAGACTGGAGGCTACATCGTATCAGTGGCAACGATCTGGAGTAAGTTTTCGCTAGGTAATGCAGATCAAATGCATCTTTCTTGGTATGGATGCACCCTTAACAATAAAAACACAGTCTATTTGTACAGGAGAGATGAAGGCAAGTGTGCTGTGACTTAGGAGTGCAATTTGAATTCTGCAGTTAAGAGGCGATATCGCCTTTTGAGATCTATTCAACCTACTGGAACCTGATGTGGCTTATTCCAAGCTTTGATCTTTCTCCTTCCTTCAGATGTTTTCCTTTTCTATTTTTCAGGTGAGTAATTTGCTATTTTCATTGACTTTTCAAAGTAGGTATCTCCCTTTAGGTAACGCAAAGTTTACCTTTTATGTTTGAAATAAACAGTTTTACAATCTCAGATAAGTTTGCAAAAACACAAAAGCGAGCAAGAAATAGATAACACCTAAACAGTTAAATATTCTTCGTTTTTAGCTGACTCACTGATAAATACAGGTTTCAAACAAAAATCTTGTATTACTTTGTCACTCTGAGAGGCAAAATTAGATCAGGTATAGATTTTGAAAGACAGGAACAAATCTAAGGCAACTCTCTTGACAGATCAGCAGTATTAAAAAAAAAACAAGGAAAGACCCCAGCTTCTACTCTACCTTCTGGCTCACAGTATCTAGATTCAGTGCTACTCAGTTTGAAGAGTAAATCTTACCTTGTTTTAACCTCAGAAATGGATGGAAGTGACTAATTTTTAATAATTAAATGTACAATGGGAAATTAGCACAGTAAACCCCTTTGCGCCAGCGTTCCATGCCTGCCTGTAGCACACGCATGTCTGGCTTTTCACTGCTACATGCATCTTGTTCTATAATTTTGAACTGTTTTAACAATGAGGCAATGGGAAAGGGGAAGTTTTTCTAATAAGAACAAAATTTTCTGAAGCTGTGTTTGTATCCATTGAAGGCACAAAAAGTGAGTGTGAGAATGAATCAATACAACATAGGCAGAAAAATGTATCCTTTGCTCATCTAGATAGAAAGCTCTTTCCTCTGCTAAGGTGTACATGTACAGAATACAAACGTGAGAAAAGAACTGGGAAGGAGCCATTCAAGGGTGAAGATCAGTAAAATTCAGCTTCTTTTTATTGTCTGCTGCTTTGTCACCAGAATTTATGGAGGACTTTGAGTCATGCTATCCATCATAGACAGATGCTGAAAAGACAGAAGAGGTGTTGTCCTGGAAAAGCAAACATTCGAGCAGATCACATGAACTGCTTTTGCACTCAGCTGGTTTTGCTTTTCCTTCCTTCATTATAATGATAATAATCTGTAGCTCCTTATTCCCATGTCTTCAACGTCTGATTTTTAAAGGTCCCTTAAAGTGGAATTTTGTGACACAAACACATACAGACCCACTCTTCTTTCATTGCATCTGATCCAGCCAGAAGAATAATGATATACATCCTAGAAGCCTACAAATAATCTTATCACTACGTGTGAATGTTCTTTACGTACAGCTCTGCCTTCAGACTTTGCAGGGTCATTGATGACCAAATCAGACATTGTTTAGCAATAATGTGAAGGTATTTTCCTTAGAAAAAATGTTGTGCTGATAACCACACAGACCACAGAGTGAACCCAACACGCACATCTGATTACTGAATTGCTGGTGATAAGGAAGCATAACAGACATCTGTTTGATGGATAAATCCAAACGCACTGGGAAAACGCACACCGTGAGCACACTTCATTTGACTATTTCCAGCATGCTTGGTGCCTTTTAATTAGAGGATGCCTGAACAGACAAAGCAGTGTTTGCTGGCACTGGCTGAAGAGATAGCTCTGCATAATATAAAATACTACATCAACTAATAATAGTAAAAAGCAAACGTCCAAGTCTCTGTCTCTGCAATGAGCATGTTAGAAGACGGGAACTATGACTGCCACAATCTCCACTTCAAGAAGAGGAGAATAGGAGTGATAAGACCTGAGCGTTCACAGTCACTAATATTGCCCTTGTTACAACCCACTTGCGGACTGACCAGTCCTGTAGAACAGCTTTGCCTTGGCTCCAACCCATTTATGGGTAAGACTGAACAGCAACGCTTTTGTGAGATGGAAAAAAAAAGGTGTACTTAAGACAATTTGGATTGAAATTCCTAACTGGCACTACATGGAAATACAGGCAAGCAGATCCTTTAAAATTAAGCTTGAAACAAACACAGTTATGAGACAAAAGATTTGAGAACAGTGGGATTGAGTAACAGTAGAAATAGATGCCAGTATGACTTACGAAGAAGCAGCCCCAGAAAACCCCATTCCTCAGGTCAAACAAGCAGAGAAGTCACTTTATTTAACTGTTCTCTTTGTAAAGGGACTGAGTAAAGAGCTAAGTCTGTCAGGAGCTATTTCTGGAGGTCAACTAATAAATAAAATCTATTGGGAGTAGGTATCTGAAATGGTTTGTTAAACAAAGACTGTAGGAAAAAGAATGGGGGAGCAAACAGTGGCTCTTGGACTTCCCATGCATAGATCTTATGTGCCTGTAATTAGTCAAGAAGAGACAAGGAGAAAACCAATGCTGAGTACCCATTGTGATCAATGAGCATGGAAAATGACACAGTGACAAAATGGGCCATCTTCTCATAGCACTAATATATAACGTTATTTTCCATGACTGGATTTTAAAGTGTATCAAAGCAGGCATCACTTATGATGATATCAGAATTTAAATCAAAATTGAAAGTATTGGTTTTAATCCACTAATAGCCATATGGAACAGCATATACTGCTACTTAGGTTTCCTGTATCTAATTCCACGCTCTCAGTGCTCTTGCATCTATCTGAGAAGCAGATAGATAAACTTCCAACTTTGAAGCTATTTATGCACATATATAAACACAACAAGAAAAACAGCACGTACAATGTATATATGGCTACGTGTCTCATATAGCCCTATTTTTTATTTCTCTGTTCCTCTGGAAGAACCCCATTAACACCATTACCTTTTTTTTGGGGGGGGGGGGGGGGCAGGGTGGACTCAAGGGAAATATTTGTTCTTTTACTGTATTAGAACTGGTTTTCCACTGGTTCCATACTCTTTCTGTGATGTTCTCATTCTAGACCCTACCACAAGATAATCGCAGCCCAGCCAGCCCCATGAATGTACCCACACACAGCTTCATGATGCGAACCTGTACCTTTACAGGTCATAAATTATCATATTAAAGGGATACAAACAACATTGGAACTGAGCACTATACTACAAATAGTCTTCAAACCAAGATACCATCTCAAATGACGCACATTTTTTCTAAGACTTCTACTCTCAAGGCTGTTGGATTTGCACTTTATTTTCTATTATTACTTTGTTATTAAGGAAACTTAAATCCTGTTGAGAAGAGCTTATTTAGGTTGAACTGTCACCTTCAGCTTCAGAACATTAACTCTTGACAAATGCTGCTTCTGAAGTCTGAAACCTGTTTCTTTGGCATTTCCCATTTTCAGGAACTCACTAGACTATAATAATACTCAGCACGGCAGAAGTAAAGAGAATGAATTAAAGCAGAAATGCTTTCAGATGTGAAAGAGCTGAACAAAAGAGCATCCCTTTGCTCAGTTTTCCTCAGTGATTCTGATAGGACCTCAGGAGGTCTCATCTTGAAGCTGTGTTTTCTTTTCTTTAATGGGAATCTAATGGCCACGAACCAAGCCAGATTGCGAGCGGCAGAGACCAGACAATTCTATCTTCAAGCCGATACATACCAGTAGGAGAAAACAGCTTTCTTTGCAGATACCTTCAGAAGGACAGGCAACCATCCTTACTATTAGACACTTGCTTAGGCCAAATATCCAGTATCTGCTCTTACTGTAACTGAAATGCTTGAGGCGAATATTTCCAACGTACTCCAAGATGTGATTCTGTTAGATATTGCTTTACATGCCGTTTCATGAAGATTTTGATGGTAAATTTCTTCAAATATTTTGAGTTTGGGGGATCTTCATCTAGAAAGGAAGCCATAACATATCAAATCAATGAAAACAACACTAATGAATTCCCTCTAAGCTTAGAGAGGTCCTAACGGATCAGATTCACAGTTTCTTTACCTCTGCCATGTATTCAGACACCATATCCATGGTTTTTCACTCTATTCATTAGACTTTCAGGTAAGAATTTGCAAAAGAAGCTGAGGCATACATTCACTAGGAACCAGATACTTGAATTAATTCCTTAGAAAAATCCACCTCTTCTGGATATTTCAAAACCTGCTTTTAGTCTTATAAAGCAGATTTGACACAGAGAGTATTTTTCCTATTACCAACTACAAATTCAGTCTCTCTTTGTTAAAAATCCACCACGATGGATCATATATTCAATCATATCCTGAAAACTCTAAGATTCTTAAACAAAACCTATTAGATTTACTTTATTGAAGAAAGGGATGTCAAAACCCCTTTCAAAATTAGTTTACAGACAGCACTGCAATGATTCCTGAATCCTACACTAAAAATGTACTAAAAATGTATAAACAGCTTTTTAGAATAGTTTCACACAGCAGCAATCTTTCTACTCAAACTGACCACCTCTCAGGACTGTATTTTACAGCCATTTTAAGCAGTGCCTGTACCTACTGGGGATTTTGTTAGCAGGGCTGGCAGTGTTATCTCTTTTTAAGTGTCCCTGGCATATTCTGTATAACACTCTTTTCACCTTTTCTCAGATTTGCTTATCTGGCTGCAAGATTCCATACAAGGCTCTGCCTTAGAATGACACTTGGTAAAGATCCAGGCAATTCAAACAAATGAACCTCTGAGAAAGAGACAGAAGTTCACACGCGGCATCCCAAACAAAACACCTCTAAGCCTGTCCGCGGGTCGCTTGCTTGTTCCTGCCAGGCCATATGTGACAGATTACCATTTGAAGACTCCCACTCTACCACTCTGGAGTACGAACTTCTCATTTCCGTGCATATATATTTATATACACGGAGAGGTCACTGTTCTTATTTATGTGGGCTAATGCGAAATGTAAATTTTTGCAGTCAGCAGATGCATCCATTACAACACGCGAGCACATTAAAAAAACAACCAGCTAAAGATTAGAAAATTCTACAAACATATAGGCAGACATACAAACTCAGAGTATAAATCTAAAAAATAAGTTAGGCATCAAATCCTGCAAACTATTAAGGTATCGGAAAAGTTTCTGTAAGAAAAATATATTATTCATTTCATGAAAAATTAGGACATGCTGAGAAAACTTTCAGCATTTATAAACCACTTACATTTTCAGTGTTTAGTGTTTTCCAAACCCAGGGTTTTTTCTGTATTTAATATACTAAATAAGGCATTGTGTGTTAAATGTGAAACCACATGTGAGAGTAATTCTGTTTGGGCATGGCCGCTGTAGCAATTACACAGTGTTGTTCAATAGCTGTGCACTCACCTTGTAATTTTGCTCATACATCATTACAATAGAAAAGTAGCACCGGTGCTGCTGCTGTTCAGGGTAGCAGCAGAACAACTCAAACCTTACCCATTCTTTCTGTATTTCTAGTGGGAAACAAATTCTGAGGTCTTATAAACCAGGTTAAATGTATTCAGGGTTTTTGTTGTCTTTTCAGACACTCCTAAAAATTGGGTCCCTTCTTTTAAAATCCTTGCATACATTTTCACATGCAGCAGAGCTAAGAACTGCTCCAAAACGTGTGGCAGGCAGGGCTGTAAGGCCAGTTTTGTTATACAGCTGTGTGCTTCAACTTTTGCTCAACACTGCCAGTTATTAACTGGTAGGCTTAGACTTACCTTGCTGAACAGATGATTTAAAGAAAAGCACATCCCTTCTTAATGAGCTGAATCATCTACAGTGCATTTCAGGGTCGAAAAAATACAATTGAAACAATTGAAATCGTATTAGCCATGCAGAAAATAGTCAAACTACTGACTTACCTCTTGATGAGGACTGGTCACTTCTCGAATTCTGCAATGAAAATGAAATCCAGCAATGCTGTCAAGTATTAACACCAGTGTTGGTGTATTTCCAGCACAATGATTCTGTTTTAAGCTATGTAGTTTGCTAGATGTGTCCAAAGTTATACTCAAAGTAACCAGCAATCATAACTAAGAAACATTTCTCCTACTCCATCCCTTTTGAGAAGCCTTTGGAATACAAAATTAATAATCAAATATTAATCTTTTCTAGAGAAATGATAATAATGAATTAAAAAAATCCAGAAGCAAGTGAAAAAAATTAATCTCAAGCTTATGTTATTCTGCAAAGGATATAGTAATGAAGGGTGGATTGAAGAACTACTGTCTCTCTGTCACAGTCAGGTTATGTAAAACATTCTTAAATTACCAACTTTCAGAACCTGCATATTTATTTATTTTTATAACTATAAAGGTGTATATAAAGCACAGCAATATTGCACTTGATAATGTTGTTTTGAACCCGTAGTAAGGATGATCAGCTATGGAGGTAAAACGCATCCAATAAGGTTTGGAAAACAGCATGATGAAGCTGCAGCTACCAAATTCTTGAAGCGGTGAGGGAAGAGCGGTGGGCAGAGCCCTGACCAGCACAGGAGCCTGAAGCAGGTCCTGACCCAGCAGGAGGACACTCTGCATCCTGCCCTAGTGAGATGGGAGCTCCAGTCACATCTGAAAGCAGTGGGACACTCATCCAGAGAGAAGGAGAGTTGTATTGGTGTCAGCGTTAGCCAGTGGCTCCCAGGTTGTCTAGAGGAGGTCCTGGTGCCCTGTGCCCCTGCAGAAGGACCTCTTGGCCGCTGCAGACAGGCTATGGGCTCAGCTCCGTGGAGCTGCTGGGGTCCAAGGGTGCAAGGAGCTACCGCTTTGTGGTAAGTGGCTGAGTAGCTGCGTCTCGCTTTTGCGTGAAGCAGTGGCTTCCACAGAATTCCTACAGGGTGTTCAAAACACACTCATTTGCCTAATGATTGGGCAATGACTCGGAACTGCTTCAGATGCAGAAGAGGCAAGACTACCGTGACACCATGCCTCTCTCGCTGCTCCAGAGGTGTGGAGGGAGAAAGACTGTCACGGACATCGGAGCTGGAGTCGGACCTTATCGATCCTTGAAGACACTTGAGGGAGAGGGGGGACCCATAAGGGCTCAAAGCATTGAAGAAGAGTAGGTGGAAAGCAGAAAAAGACACTGCAGGTGTTGGGAGATCAGAGGATGTTTGATGACAGCAAATAGCCATACCTGCTAGTGGGGGAGCTTTTAAAAACAGTCTTTATAAAAGTATTTTAAAAAAAAGGTGTTTAAAAAAAAATAAATTTAAAATACTTTTCAAGCTGACATTATCTGGGAGTGCTAATGAATAAGGCAGAGAGGGGACTCAGTGGTAGCAATGCGTTTTTTTCCTATAAGAAGTTCATTTCAAGATATTTACAAACAAACACGTCAGTTCTGAACTGTTTTCTGCACCTGTGCATTATTTTTCAAGAATTTAAGTCTACACAACTTCTAAATATGCTGCTGTTCACATGTATTATTAATGCTTACAGTCATATGTATCATTATTTTGGTGTCTATGAGTTGTACAACTAGCATTAACTTGGCAGAGGACATTCTGAACCGATAGAAAGGCCACTTACAAATACAAGTAACAGCAATAAATGCACTTTGTATTATAGAAGGTTTAAAATATTGCACTGTTGCTAAAAACCTTTATATTAGTAAATGCGGATTATCACAATATATCCAAAGGGAAAGGAAGAACTTAAAAAATATATTGTGGGAAACTATTTAAGAAACTTAAATCCATGTCATGCAAAAGAAGCTGCAGAAGTTCAAATACATCAATCAAAAAATAGCTGAAAATCAGTGTCATATTTTGCTTATCGTGATCATTCTGCTGCATTCTTAGTTCTGTAGCAGTATTTGGATATCACATAGCTAGAGCTGAGTAGTTTGTAATGAATAATTTATTTCACCAATTTTGCCTCTTTTTTCAGTGACATATCCATGAATAAACAGATCACGATTTTCTTTATTCGTAATTCAAAGTTCTCTGACAGTCCTTCGTCAACTCCCTTCTCCTTACAGTGTTTGTATTACTTAAATGGATATTCCAGATTTGGAAACTGGGAAGGGCTAGAATCAGAGCTAGCTAGTTTAGCTGTGCCTGGTCATAAACCATTGCTTCTATTCCCCAGTTGGATTCTTCTGAAGTAATTGGGTGTGAATGTTCATGGAGAATAAATTAGACTTTGCTTTCTGTGATCCTGAATGTAAAGAAATGACTCTCTCTGTGCATTGGCACCAATAAAGTGCAGAAGAAGCTCCACGGAAAGCTGACACACAAAAGGCATAAGCACAGCTGAAAGGAATTCATTTAAAAATTCATATGAATATTCATAGGGATGTTTTTGCAGAATGTTCTCAAATTCAACGTTATGAAAACATCTTTTTCCTTAGTAGATTCAACTTTGCTCTGTTCACTTGCTCTTGATGAGGCCACTGGGAGCACTTCAGTGCTTGGAAGGAAGGACAAACTTGGGGCTCTTGGCAGCCTGGAGTTAAGTCATTTTCTAGGACCCAAGCCTAAAGGCATCTCTTTTATGTATCATAGCTGGGCTCCTCCATCAAAGCAAGCAGCGAACATTTGGGTAGGCTCAAGCTGAAAGGTAACGCAGGGCTGTTTCCGGGGTTGGCTCACGGGAAGGAGGAGAAGAACTCCCTTCCTACCACTAAGGCAGCATTTTGCTGCTGCAGAATAACAAGCCACTTCGTATTTTGACAGCAATTTTGTATTCTGTGCGAAGCACAGATTTCTACGCGCCACCTCAGCAGGCGGCACACAAACACATCGCTCGCATCGGTCAAAGGGGGGCACTGCGCGCTCCCCACATCCCTCGCCATCTCCACTTGGTAGCTGAAGGGCAGCAGCCCTAGATTTCTATTAACAGTTATCACCCTTTAGATAGATTTCTGAGGGATTACAGGCTTAGAAAAGTCAAAATCCATTCCAAGAGAGGTCTATACTCCTAAAAAGAATATACTCTTGGCACAAAGTTAGTTTAAAGGTAGACAAAGCAAAACAGCTGGGACAAAAATTTGAAGTAAGAAGTTATGTTCCACGAGCAGAGGTACCGCTTAAGGCTGCTTTGCATCAGTATATTTGAAGCACATTGTTTCCTAATCTACTTCGAAGAAATGTTTAGGGATTTTATTAACATAAAACAAGATAGTGAGAGCAAATTTGATATCAATTAACATACTAATTAAATGTCACTTAGTAGTTTTAGCAATTACTTGATATTTAATTAACCACTTGAATACCTTGGGAGATCTAGATTCTTGTACATGTAATCAAAGGGCAATTCTTCTGACCTGGTGGGTATACGCTGCACGTCACGACAATCTGTAGACAGCAACAAAAAATAACTTTATGCACTGTGACCCCAGGTATGCTGAAGACCCAAGAGATTAATTTACTAATTTGAATGCACTAAGTAACAATTAAAAAGCTTAAACACACCTCAAGTGATTAGGGAGCTACATAAACAACACGAACAACCTACAAAATATCAATTATTTTAGGTCAAGCCACACTTTAAATTCATGCCGCAAAATTGTCTTGGCATTTATGAAACTTGTATTCATTGTCAGGTCCTTTTTTTTTTAGCAAACAGCTGCAAGGATTTGAGAGTAAGGAAGCAAATATTTTTAGGAAAAAATTACTTAAGCAGAGCAAATATGAACCCAAACTGTTCTGGACTGCTTTCACAAAAAGACAACAACTTTTGCATAAGGGAGATTTCCTGGTGGACCAGATCTGTACTGCTTTTAGGGAAAAGAATCTTTATCACCCACATGATCTCTGCCTGTTGAACTGCCCCTTCCTATGGATAAGTCTCCTTCCTCCTGCTTCTTTTGGAGCAGTGTCTGTGACGCTCAGCTCACGCTGTCGTATTGCACCGCGCTGCCAACGGCTACCCAGGAGAACCTGCAGCAGACTCGTGTCCACTACAGCTACACTTTGAAGAGACGAGCTCATTTTAATTCCTGCTAATTTTCTAAACGGACATTTAGATAGTTTGGCATTTTCTGAGCTGCATTTTCCCCTGGGAAAGAAAAGAAATATCTTTATCACAGTATCACAGTATTGTAAGGTTGGAAGAGACGTTTGAGATCATCGAGTCCAACCTATGGCCCAACACCTATACCTGCTACCTACACCTACTCCTACTTGTCAGCTACACCATGGCACTAAGTGCCTCATCCAAATTCTCTTTGAACACCTCCAGGGATGGTGAATCCACCACCTCCCATGGAGTCCCTGGGTGGGCACGAACCACCAACCTTTTGGTTAACAGCCTTTATCTTCAGTGAGAACATCAATGTCAACGTAATTCCACTTAAAGGAAAAAACAAATTAATTCAACCTGTATATTTGCTTTAATTAAAATTTCCACAGGAGTAGAGCACAAGCTAGTAAAATGTTTTGAGGTTTTAAGTATAAATTTCTTTTTTAAATGCAGTTTTTCAATACGTTGATAAAAAAAAAAAAAATCTGCCAACTCCAAAATATGGCTTTTTAAGCTTTGTTTTCTACAAACTTTAAATTTGCTTTGTTTTGCTCCCAGTCTGAAATGGGAATGATCTTTCATCCTGCACAAAGGAACAGGTACTCTATTACAGGTTAGGTAATGCACTGACCAGGAGGCTGAATTTCACTTCCTTGTGAAGCAGAAAGATTTACACCTTTAAAACATAAATGTAACTCCGGTGCAGCACGAAGAAGAGAATAAACTTCTTGCAGAGCAAAGGTTTGAATTAACTCAGAAACTGCATCCATTGCTTAGCTTGATTTGTTTTTATTTGTCTAATTTTCTCTCTAGGGGATCCTGAGGCCACTGCTGGAAGAGGAATGACAAACCCCCTGATGAACTGTTGTCTCTGGAGAGTTTCACACACATCAGCAAATACAAACCTAACCCAGCAGAGAGCACAGCGCTAATAGACTGCCAGCACGGTGACTCAGACCACCTGCTTTCCCAAGTATTCCATTACCCTGGTTTAAATTAAGGTCATACACGCTCTCCATTGTTGAACAGCAGATATGGCAAGCTTAAAATATCCAGTAATATCCTCGACTAATATTGCTATACATTAGCAACTGAAAATTATTTATTTCAATAAAGAAGATAAGTGGGGAACATATTTTCCCACTATTTACAATATTGGACAATATAAGCAAACACAGGAAATGGAAGCAAAAACATAAGTAGAGGAAAACAATAAATTACGTTAAATCTAATAAAGACCTCGTTCTTATAAAGCACTTTTTATCACTACGTTTCAAAGTACTTTACAAACAAGATCAATGTGATAGTTAACAGTTTTCTCGCATGATTCCCTTGGCACAAACAGAGATCCAGTAAGCACAGCCAACTAGTTTTCTCTTCTGTAACGCAAAGTCGTAGCAAATGTCTCCATCAATATTTGCCCAGAATTTCTGGCCACTCAAATCTCATCCCAATTTTATTGTGCACATATGCCACCAAAACCTTAACAACTTCGTTATTCAGCATCTACAACCACTTAAACATACCTTGAAAATACCTATTGTTAACAACATTATATTTACTTCATAAATTGCAAAAAGAAAGGTTGCACATTACTCGGGGATTGTCTTTTTGCAGGTACCAGATACACTTCACCTTCAAGTTTACAGACAATAAAATCACTCTAATGATTCTTTATCCCAATATCACTTTGTATCATTTAAACTTGTATTTATCTACATATATACTATCTACATATATATACTTTAAAAAAATATCCTGGGAAAGAAAAAAATACAAATCATATTAAAATTACCACAAGGGCTGATGATTTTATCTGGAATAAAGAAAAACTAGCCTTTAATAAAAAAAGGCACTGTTACAAAAGGATTAATTTTGGATCAGAACACATTACGAGTTAGATGTTTTTCTGTCCCAGCTGAGAGTAGTAATTGGAAAATCATGGTTTATACAGAAAAAAAATCATTATTTTCCTATAATCTGCCTTTCTTTCATGAAACTTTGCATCTTCATCGCTCAATTACAATCTAAGAGATTAGGGGACTCAATATATACTACATTAAAGGTCACTTACTATTATAGACAAGATTTAATTGTGATATTTACATAAATTCCTTACCATCCATAGGGTTTAAGCTGTTTGTACATATTCAGAATACTAAAAAGGGACAGGATACTCATTAGTTGCACCATAGGAAAAATTATAGCAGTAACCTAGAACCAAAGCAAAACTCTGTTCTACAGCTTTTGTACAGGAACAACATTAGGAAATGTTGGTTGTTGAGAATTGTACGTTAAATCTTATTCCATTACAGAGAGTAAAAGTCAGCTTGATTGCACTGCTGTAAGAACCTCCACAGGGAAATTAAACTTGATAATCTCAAGGTGTTCCCCAGAAGACGCCGTGCATTTGGTAATGTTCATTATAGTTTGCAGAATACCAGATAGAATTTAAAGTGAAGACTCCTAAGGTTTAATCAATATAGACATTCTAAATTGTTCACAGTATAAAGCCCTGATTATGAAAAAAAGATGTGGTTAAAAGGGAAGCCACAGTATTCAGCTGGACTTCTTTTTTCTTTTCCTGTATAAACTGGTTGGTTCATAGCCAAGGCAAACAGTGGCTACCAAATCTCCAGAAGAATTTCTGCAGCAGCATCACAGAGTGCTTCATTAAGCTCCTGGGACTTCTACAGCTGCCTCTTTTCAGTGAATGAGTCTTAAAAACAGGTAGCAAGTATTTTGTAAATTACTTCCTACAGGATTCAAATCCTACACAGCGCTATCATAAATCATTAAGAGACCAACTATTACAAACCAGATTTTAAACGCTTCCATTGGAAGAGCACGAAGAGCACGAAGATTTCAATTTGAATGAAAAAAAAAAAGTAACTGTCTCCTAGCCAGACAAGTTTTAAAGCAAGAAATAAAAGAATATACAGCATAGAGCCATACTGATGTTTGTTATCATGTGGTGATAACACTCATAGGGCAATCAGTAAAGGACTGAAATGACACATCAGCAGTTCAAAGCACAAAGAAAATGGATCTTCAATTTTGATTAAATGAGTTTGCAGCATCTGTGGCATCTTTAGATAAAAGAAGTTGCCAAATTGTTAATTGCAAAAATAATCCAGAGTAGCAGGTTTTGGTGCTGGTAAGGAAAAGCTGCTGAAGAACAAATGGTTTTAGCTGGAGCCAAAGAGGACACTGACCCTCTCAAACCTTCAAGCGCTTGGACAAAGATCAAGGGGTCTTTTTTTTTTAGGACTAAGAGAAGGAAGGACCTGGAATTTCAAACGAAATGTGGCTGGAAAGAGCCAGGACTGGATTTATGGCTGTTCTCCATCTGGTGCTGGCTAAATGACATCTATTCCGCACAAAAGAGAGATGATGCCCCCTAATTTTATATGAGTACATATGTCTTTGCGTTTCTTTGATATACAAGAGGTAACCAAGCTTGAAGATTCAAATGAGTTGATCAGTAAGGCTCTTTGAGACAGCTAAAAAAGAAATAAAAATACTGGAAGCACTACTGATGTTAGTTTTGCACTTTTTAATAGCTTTAAATTCTATTAAAAGAACACAACTATCTATCTCATCTCACATGAATTCATGTAGAGGTGTGACCCGAAATATCCGTTCATTAGGTGGTAAAATAATTTGGAAATTCATTCTTCCTTTCATAATTAACAACATTTGTTTGTGTGCTTTTCCTGGATGTATAAAGGTAACTGAATACGTTCAATTTCAGTGACTACATTATTCTTTTTTCTGTAGGAATAATGTTTTTTTTCTCAGATTTAGGAAAAAGATCTCATGAAGAGGGTTTGATTACTACAGCATTCCAAAAGGAACAGGAAAAAAAAAAAAAGGACTTAAAATGATAAAATGTATGTTTCTGAGGTGCTTCAAAAAGGAAATTATGAAATATTTGGCTGAATCTTTCTTGGAGAGCACGGCTGAGACTGCAGGTCATTTTGTTTGAGAGAAATACAAATAAAAAAATTCTGCTGAGCTAAACTTAAGACTAAGAAAAAGAAAAACACTAAGTGAACCTTGAGATCAGGAGGTAGGCTCAGGAAGAGCAGAGAAACAGATTGCTAATTCCGTGAAAGCAGGCCACTTCATCTGGCAGCTGGACTTCTTAGTCAGCGTTTCTCATGAATGCTGACCAACACTTCAGTTGCCACTAAAAGCAAGCAGCTCAAATTTACATGATGTGCACATCAGAACAAATACAACAAAATTTTATTAAAAAATATGGTTTCAATTAAAAGCCCCATACATCTTGATTTAAGCCATGCTCACAAAGGAAATAGACTCCAAATTACTATCAGCCTTTTTCTGAACGTATTTTCCACGCACTGATTCTATAGCTCACTTGTAGTTGTGACCCGATCAGACATCTTGATGGAATTTACCGTAAAACAGAACACAACTACGTGGCAGCCTTGTTTTCCTATTTCATTGCTTTTCTTCTGTTGCCACTGCATCAGGAATATTATTTAAACATATGCTCTTAGCACATTATCTTTTTGCTTAAATAGGTGTGCGTGAATTGAGATTAAACAAGGACAGGTTATCTAAAATATGAACACAGTGTATTATAAACATACTTTATGATGATTAGCTCAGACATAGGCTTAGAGACTTCACATACTAAGAGAGGTGTTTATTCTTTTAAATCACTTTTAAGAATTGCTTTCTAACTCAAAAAGCAATATAAACTTAAGTGCCTAACTCAGCCAGTGTCTCATCTTGGAATCAGAAACTACGGAGGAAACAACTGAAAGCTTCTATGTATGAAATAGTTACGGTCAATAACAGAACTAAATTATTCACAATAAATATTTTATTCCATTTCCTTTGCTGATGAAGTTGTTGATACAATCAATATAATATAAAGTGAACAATGTCAGAATTTGGAAACCACTGGAATCTCCAATCTCCATAATCCCTACTATCATGTAAGAGTTAGTTTAGATAGCATCGGGTATTATGTTGTTGTAGAAGTTTCAGAATGTTCTCTTTCAAAGTCTTTTATACAGTTAGACGTTCCTGCTGAGGAGGGGAGTGACAGAGCAGCTTGGTGGGCACCTGGCATCCAGCCAAGGTCAACCCAACGCAATGATACTTAAAGAACATGGAGAATTCAAATCATTGCCGAGAAAGCACGCTGAGACTTACCTTGTCATCTTGAACTGTTAACTCCTCAAACATGTAGAACGTAAGACTTGGCAAATACATCCGATACGAACTCCTAAATAAAATAAGTTGTATAATTTATCGTTCTACAGGGGAAGGTGAAGGAGACAAGTCAATGACAAGCACAATTCACGCACATGTATTTCTGATAAAGTCTGGAACATTCCTTGTTAGGCTGCAGAGTTAACTGGAAATGTTTTTATAAACAGCGTTGTTACAAGCATCTGCAAAACTGGTAATGCACAAGGAAAATGAAACCCCAAAACATACAAAACTATGTTTCTTAACATTATCCTAGGCAGAGGAAAAATGCTTCTTATTTCAGTACCTAACAACATGGGATCTATTTCTAATCTGCCTGTACAAGAGCACAGGAATGTACTCTTTCACGTTAGCAAGCCTTCCCATTTCAAAGACAGATGGAAAAAGGTGGACAGGAGAGAATTCTTACAGAAATAATTCAATTTTATGTAAGAAATTTAATAAAACTTTTGCACTGACTATTACTGTACGCTTTTACCTGGGCTGATGTAAATTAACAGCATTTCACAGAGTTTTGCTGATATAAGATGGATGAGTGTGATCAAAGCAAACCAGGACCCAAACTAGAACAATAAAGGCATGGAATAAGCAGAGCAGAGTAGTCCTATTCCAGCTACCTAGCGGGGGGCGTTCCTGGCCCTCAAACTATGCTCAAGACTCCTTGAGTGGATTTAAGTTAAGTCATCATGAGCACAGAACACACCAGCAATTAACAATTTAAGAGTATCAACAAGAGCACTCCCAGGTCGGGACAGATGCAATCATCACGCCTAACAGCCCACCCGTGTCAAACGCACACAGATTTCAGCGGTATCAACATGTTGCCCTAGGTCTTGGATCCAATATGGACCTTCACACGTTAGAAGAGGGCTTTACACGTGAAGGTGATATTTCAAATACTTGTTATCTGTGTTAGAACCTACCTAAGGGGAAAAACAACTTACATCGTTCTGCTGTAGCGAGCATAAGCCAGGGCTTGCTAATTATTATGACTGACACATCGTAATTCAATAACTCACTTTCTACATAAAACCAACCCTTTACTATACAAAACTATTGGTGGGACTAACAAATGATTCCAAACCGTAAAAAGCTTCATTGCTGATCTAATTATGCTCTGCTTCTCGCAGCTCTGGGAAGTGCAGAATAATCAGAGCACAGCAGGCACCAGCTATGAATCCTCCCTTCTCACAGCCAGCCCCTCCACGCTCTGATGGACAGCGAGAGGACACGGAGCAGCAGTGGCACATCAGCACATCAGCCTTCTCTAAAAGGGGCCGTGCTTTTAGGCAATTGTCTCTTTTGTGTCCTTAAAAATGAAAACCAAAGCAGCCATAGGTGAGGTGGTGGAAGGGTAGAAGTCCAGAAGCTGAAATGATGCAACAGAACTAAGGAAGGACAGGGGGACGGAGTCGGATGTGCCAGCTGTGCACTGTGCACCACAAACCAGAATGAATTCAGGACAGGTTACGTAGAGGCCGTAGGATACAAGGCAAAAAGGCCATTAAAGGAAAGAACCGAGGCAAAATGCAGAGGAAGGGGGCAGTAAGACAGAGCACTTGTGACAAAGAAGTAGAATTAAGAGACAGAAGGAAGGGCACGCGGCTCACGGGGAGTGAAATAAGAGAAATGAGAAAGTGTCTCTGGGGTAGAGGAAAGGAGACTTACACTGTCAAGAGACAATGAGGAAACGAAAAATGAATGAGTAGAAGAGAAGTTATGCTATTCCACAAGAAGAAAGGCCAGAAAAAAAGCAAAGGGAGAAAAAGAAGAGCAATTAATAAAAGGAATGAGGCAGCAGGGACGAAGGGAGGGACATGAAAGGGATATAAAATGGCACCAGGAGCACACATTGGAGGAAACAAGTGCTCTTTTATTTATTCATGCTTCTATATTTCATGTTATCTTCCAAGCAAGCATGCCATAGCTGCACAGATAACGTTGGAGGGGGAAAGGGATGGGCTGGCCACATTTTGTTGCTGGGGGGACTTATTATAGCTCTTTATCCTTCTTCTACTGCTGAACGTATATTTCATGAAATTACCTGAGATGCTGGCTGACACTTCTTCAGGAATCTCAGTATCTGATTTGGAATAGAGAGGAAAACTTTGTTTTATTAACTCCCCCCACCTTCCTTGAACCTAAGAAAATTCGAAGAGGGATATGGATGTAAGGAAGTGACTGCTGCCATTTGTCAGCAGTTACCAGCAGCCTGCAAGTAGTCAGCTCCCACAGATCACCCAACACCTTTTGCTACTTGAATGACAATCTGAAACAGAGAAGAGCTGTGATTTCTTTTTCCCGAGTAAAGCATGAACACAGGGTTAACACTGCCTGATGAAATACATGAAGTTACCTAAAGGGAAATTAAAAAAGGCACACATTTTAAAAATAACTTAAACTAATCTTCATACTCTTCATATATTTTGTTGGAATTTTTAATGTTTTTTAGAAACAAATAAACATTTAACATTTTTAGCCTTCCTTTTTACCTGTTTCTTCTTATCACAACGATTTGCCTGAAGAGACAATTCTGTGAAAGCAAAGACAATACATGAGAAGGTTTTGCATCTCATTATTAATCATTACAACATCAGTCTTTATCAACCTCATGGAACATTTTGATGATAATAGTTTAAAAATATTAATAGCTTGGCAGCCATAATTGCCTACTTGCATTCATTGATATTAATTTTTTGATTATTTTTTATGACTGTTTCTACTCGTCCGTTTTAGACTGCCCAGAGCAAGGCTGCCAGTTTGCCATTTCACCCAGTATCACATCCTTGGGTTTTATTGGATTTATTTTTCCTTCAGTAAGTATTTGCTCTTGATGCTTAATTCAGAAGCTTCTTGCTTCTGTGCTGGGAATAAAAATACAGAAATGGTTCTCCAATTAGCAAACATTTTCAGCTGCAAAACTATCAAATCAATGCCATATCCTCAGCAATCATTTTAGTTAGAGAAGTGTGAAATTTTTTTCCAAGAGCTCTCAATGCCCATTTTTTGGCTAATTAGCTGCCTGTCTGCCTTGTCCAAGTAGCAGAGTTTATTTCCAAAATGAACAACTTGAAAAACCCAAGAAAGTTCTCCAAAAGCAAATGCTTTCATTCAAACACAAAATTTCTTTGCTGCCCTTTTTCTTATGGAAGATTTCTTATGCAAATAGAAATCCGATGACTAAGAAAAACGTGGAAGGCATTGCTCTGCTGGTATTATGCTCTTTCATACTGTTTCTTCCCACACCGTCTTCCCTGAACCACCTGTAATAAAGACAATGAATAGCGGGAATTACACTAATATATCAGTCTTTTAGTTATTTATAGTTACATAAAACCGCTGTTAATTCACATCTGTCTCAGCAAACATTCTAAGAGATTTTGCTAAAGCTTTTATTTGTTTCATCAGTGCAACTTGTTTTACTTCAATGAGAAGGTATTATCTTTTTGTTATTCAATAGTCTTGATGTATTGGTTGGTTGTTATTGTCACTCTATAAATAGCACAATACAGCAAGACGTGGTTAAGCCTTTTGCTGGTGGTTTAATTCATCGGTACAAATGTCACATTTTGCACTTTGCAGATGAGTCTGATTAAAATAAGGGTGCTAACCCTGCATTTTCATACTGACTGTGCACTGGTTCAGGACAGAGAGCACAAATTCACGTAGGGGAAATCCATTAAGGATTACGAAATGCATGGATATGCAACTAAGTCAGGAAACAGCAACCGAGTCTGGGAGAGCAACAGAGGGGATGGACACAGACAGACTGCTCTCTGCCCACTGACCACATACCAAAGAATGCGCTGAACAGATCGTGTGGTCTGGTCAAGAAATTCCTGAGGCTTTTTAGGTAACTTACTGCATTGCTCTTTTTTTTTGGCAGAACGACCTCCTCTACTGTAATGAGCTACGTTAGGAAAACAGACTGGGCTTTTATCAGTGATAAAATAATGCATGGCTCTATTTCTATCGTTTCACTACACTGTTCTTCTTCAGGTTTGGACAACCAATAAGAACAGTTTGGGCCAGAATAACTGTGGCATTTAAGTCTCCGGCTTGGCAATGGATGATGTTTTCAGAAATGAATTACATGGGTAACGCACGCAATTCTGAATAAACCCAGTGGCCTAAACATGGGATTGCTGATAATCCTGCCAGTGTTTATCTGCATCTTTACATGCCTACACGTCTTTGCAGATGTAATCTTTCATTTACACTTTGCTAGAGGCAGAAAATTCATCCCTTCATCCCTCTGCAACTCATCTACGTTATCTAAAGGACGCAGTGAATTGTCCAGCACAATCTGAGAAGCACGTAAGCTGAATAGCAGAGTATTCAATGAAGCCTCCTGTTCTGTAGCCGCTTGCCTATCTCTAAGCATTATTACCTCTGAGCATTATTATCTCTCAGTTAAAACTGGTTTTGTAGCTCAGCCACCCTTTGCTTCTGCTGTCTTTTCTTCCTCAGGAATACACCAACAGACAGGAAAACAAACACTAACGCACGGGAAGTGACGATCTCATAGCTAACTAATATTGTTGGAAAAAATATTCTAGATTAACCGAGAAGATGAAGCTGCAACATTCTTGGCACCTGGAAGAAGCTTCTTTTCCCAAGTGACAGAACTGCACAGAACACAGCAGTTATGTTGTGTTAACTGAACTGCAGGTGTAACAGTATTTCGGGATGAAAACCACATAGAAGCACAGCAGAAATGTTTTAACCTATTTCAGTTTTTTTGGTTATAAAACCACAATATTTTGCCTTCTTGGAAAATGCATCTGAATGTTCCTAGTGAACCTACAGCTCTAAAATCTCTAACTACACGCACTATTTTAGGATTATATTAATTATTTGTGCATCACTAGTCACTCAGTTTTCCATTTTTGTTGACAGCCACCATTCAACGCATCAGGTAACTGCAGTTTATCATCTTAATCATTAGTATGGTTCCATCACAGGATAAGTAATTCTGCCTGCTTTCACTCTAAGGGCACCTGAAGGGACTTCTTGAAATTCTCTATGTGTATTTTACTTAAACAACAGCCTTTGGGGAAAAAAAAAAATGCACAGAAACTGCAGAGTTGCAATCAGCATTTTCTTAGATGTCTGAACCGGGGGTAAAGTTGCTTTTTTGTAGGAAGATGATTAATGGATTGTTGACAGTAATAAAGAAGCAGACATGTTGGAGATATTATTATGGATCACATATCACTTGAAACAGCAACTTTGCCTCCGTAAAACATTTTATTTGTTATATTGGGCAAATCGATTGTAATTTGCTCCTGGCTTTTTTTCAAATACACTTCTTCATTGTTGCCTTGGTAAATAATAAATCACACTAACTATTATTTCAAAATTGAGTGTTCCAATTTAGTTATGAATGAAGAAAGTAGAGATGCTTCAGGATATAAAATCTTCCAGCAGGTCACAGAAAAATAGCTTCTTAAGGGTAACCGCATCAAAAATCATTAGAGACGGACTACGCCGTACTAGCACGCGCGCCTCCATGACTGAAAGCAGCCTAACAAAACACTGACAAGGTTATGCTAAATCAAATATTTTGTTCTGCCCTTTCTAAAAAAATAAATAAAAATGCAAAGAATAGTTCCCGTAGTTCTGTATTAATACCATTATACAAGCACCAATAGTAAATCCATTTTTTTAAAATATAACATCATTTTGTCTGCGGACTTGTCTTCAGACATAAATTAGAATTGTTCTTGAAGAACCAATATATTTGCTTCTTCCAGATTACCAATTTGTGCTTTGTATAATAAAGCAGATCTGTTTCTCCTGCTCAGTACGGATGAGTAATGCTTTTAATATACGAAATAAACCCAAAGGAATAAAAATGATTCTACAAAGTTATAAGATTTGGATGGGTCAAGCACATCTCTAAAATCTAATGTATAATCTGCATTAATCTGATCTATTTATTTTTGTTTGCTTCTCTGGTATTACATGATGTCAACTTTAAGATTCAATGAGCATTTATGCATCCAAAATATTCAGCTATTGAGAATTTTATATGGATTTAAAGAGAAAATATGTAATATTCTTTAAGTTTTATATTTTTCTTTTGAGCTAGTCATCCTTTTTTCCTTGTTGTTTTTGGATTTTTGTTTTAAATGCTACCAAGTACCAGAAATTTCTTAACTGAAATCTTTGACAAATACCACCTAAAAGGAGACCGAAACTCTTGTAACGGCTGCACTTGGACTGCTATCTCCTATTAACAGAATGTACTTAGCATATCAGTTCAAGATATGAGAAATAATTATGTTCCATGGAGGTTTCATTACAGTCAGTTTCCAAGTGGGAATGAAAATCAATATTTCTAAGTAGATCTAAGACAGACTTACTTGAAGCTGGAGACCCGCTGTCAGAACTGCTACAGACCACGATTGCCAAACCATTGCTTTTACAGGCTTGTACTTTGCAGTGGGTAAATTTAGATAAACATATGCTTGTAGAATAGAGTTTCAAGGGTGCTACCCGACTCCTTCCTTCCGTACGCTCAGGCCGCCTACTTGAAGGAATCCTGCAATTAGACAGGTACTTGAAAAAAAAACTTATCTCTATAAAATAAGGAATAATGCAAGACAAACTGCATGGCTGCTCATCAGTTGCAGATTTTAACCAAACAGGAACATATTACAGGGGGGTTTTTTTGTATGTTCACCTTTACCTTTTGCCATGAAGAGACAGCTTGATAATCACTTTGGAGATGTTCAAGAAGAGAATAAGGAAACAGCAGTTGGGGGCGTAAAAAAAATAGAACTACAGGTCCAGTTCATAATCACTCGTCTGTGATCTGTTGTGCTCCTGACATACATTAAGAAGATCCCTTGGAGACTTCTGTCTCCATTCATTACATCCTGAAAGAGTCTGGTTTCACTGACCTTGCTCTCAGTACAGTGTCTTATGTCCCACTGATTTAAGGAGTTTTATATAATGAGTAGTTGGAAAGGGGTGAAATTAGCCCAGAGAGCCATAATACATAAAATGTTCTTTGCTCAACACTAATTAGTTTATTTGATTTTCATCTGGTAGGTCTTGTCTCCAAGGTACAGAGAATGAATTTGTTTTCACATGCCATAACATCAGACACTTACGCTCTCTACTTTCATATCCTGTTCTGGGGGTGGTAATTTTGTTTAAAAAGAAAATCTTACTTCAGCAAATAAAAAAAAAATGTCAGACCAAAAAAAAAAAATATGCTCTTTTTATTGGGGACTTGGGGGAAATAAGACTTTTTGATAACTGAAGATTAATATTAATCTGCTTCCAATCAAAACTTCAGCACTTGAATACTGAATACTTGAATACAGAGGCTCATTGACATAGCCTCCAAGACAATACACCAAAATAGCTACAGCTGCTAAAGTGGAAGTTGCTTTCAGCCAATGAATTTACTGCTTGTCAGATTTCTATGCGTGTTTGGATGTGAGGGTAATGAAATAACATTATAGATTTCAGAACCGGGGCAGCCTTTATTCAGATAAGGTTATAAGCGAATATGTTTTAGAATGAATGTCTGAAGAATTAATACAATCCCTTCCCCACTTGTTCTCGGGAGTTTAACTGTTTGCTGCGACATTTAAACGTGCACAGAACTGCAGTGTGGGATGACAGACGTGCACCTTGGGCAGTGCCAAGATCACAGGGGCCGTATTCAAATAGCTTAGCTTGAGTCTATACAGATTTAACACTTTATTCCCAGCGTTTCCTTTCAGCTAGGTATCTTTCACATCTTCAGCAAAATTTACCTGTCGGATCACTGTGAGCGTCAACGGTTGTCTCTCAAGTTAACCAGCACACACCACTGAGGCCAAACTGTCAGGCAAATGAAAACTGATAGATCTACACCGCATGTTTACCGCCCAAACCTAAACATTTCCCATGCAATGTAGGTAAAATTTTCAAAATCACTACGATGTGGATTTAAAATAATTAACACTAAATAATAAGTCAGAGTTTCGAAACATATTGTTACAAAACCCTCCAGAGGGTTAATGTTAATCCCACTCTCTAATGTCACCAACCCTCATCTGGAGGAAGTATTCCAACAGCAGGATTTGTAGGGGACACCTTTTTAAAAACTCTTCAGGCACATCAGTGAGGAGTCTAGAAACACAGAAATGGCATCACATTGCTCCCCTGCTTTATATCAAACTCTGCAATCAGTATCACCACACTACTGAACACACGTGCAACAAAAGCAGCAAGTGGCAAGAGGTAGATAATAGCAATGAGCTGTTCTCCCGTTCACACCAGGCACAAACCCAGCAAGGAGGACAGGAAGAAAGAAATGTGCCTGAAAGAAACCGGGCAGCATCTGGCATTGGATCGGATGAAAATTCTTTAGTTGCAAATGTAAACTATAATGGGTTATTAAAATATTAAAGATAAAAGTGACCTTTGGTTATTGGGGTTTGTAAGTTTAGCTTTCTCTTCTTTCAAATCAGGAAGAAAGAATTTTGAGCAATTCAAAAGAAATGGGCTGGTAGTAGAGATTAAATTAAAATGAATAGCACGACGATGACAGAATTAAAAATATGTTCTATAGAGCTACTGAAGATATTTTTTCCATTACCATTTCATTCTTCTAAGGAAGTCTTTTAGCTTCCTCTCAAAGGGCTGAGCTTGTGACCAATGTATTCAAGGCAAGGACCAGAACTGCCCTGAAGTGTATTTAAGTCGTGGTATAATTTTTCTGAAGAACACAAGTAAATAGGCAAAGTGGAACAGACACATTCTGGGAACAATTATTGCCTCTAGTATATTAAGTTATTCAGCATTAGGCTATTCAGCAGTAATTATAATACCCCCGGGCAAGGATGATTTAGTACCGCATACCGGTGAAAGCCGCATAATTAAGAGAGAATGGGATCTGGCTGCTGTTTAATACACCTTTCCAAATGTTCATTTGATCCAGTTGGCAACAGCCATAATGGAGTCTATACGATGTGAAGGTTAGTAATGTGTCTTGTATTACATTGTCTGGAGTGCTACAGATTTTACCAGTCTATAGGCAGAAAGTCAAACTCTATTCTCATTTAACTCTGTGTAAGCCAACCAGCTTAAATGGAATTGCATGTGTTTAATTAAAAGCTGCATGTGGTCTGCTGGGCTACCCTCTGATATTAATACTTGATGCATTTTAGCATATTTTCTTCTGTCTATTTTGAAATCTGGCAGAATAAAGCCATATATAGAGTCTAAAATCAGCTATAATGCCCCATATGCTCAAATAGGAAAAAACCTGTTTAACTGCAAGAGGAAACATTTTACTGTTTCGGATTACTTCCTTCCATTGAGACACCAACAGTTTACATGGCATTGAGTATTGCTCCTTTATCTCTGTTTCTTGCATTGTGGTATTCATAGGAATGGGAAAAAAAGGCCTTCTGGAATGGGCAATGTCACAAAAACATTAAGACTCCTTTAGCATCTTTTCTGTCCATATTTCTTATAGAATAGAAGATAAGGACAAGCATGAATCTGTTTCACAGTATTACAGTATCACAGTATTGTAAGGTTGGAAGAGACCTTTGAGATCATCGAGTCCAACCTATGGCCCAACACCTACACCTACTCCTACTTGTCAGTTACACCATGGCACTAAGTGCCTCATCCAAATTCTCTTTGAACACCTCCAGGGATGGCGACTCCACCACCTACCTAGGCAGAGCATTCCAGTGAACAATTACCCTCTCAGTGAAGAACTTCTTCCTAATGTCAAGCCTAAACCTCCCCTGGCGAAGCTTGAGACCGTGTCCTCTCGTTCTGTCACTGGCTGCCTGAGAGAAGAGCCCCACTCCTGCCTCACTACAGCCTCCCTTCAGGCAGTTGTAGAGGGCAATAAGGTCTCCCCTGAGCCTCCTCTTCTCCAGGCTAAACAACCCCAGCTCCCTCAGTCGCTCCTCACAGGGCTTGTGCTCCAGCCCCCTCACCATCCTCGTTGCTCACCTCTGGACACCCTCCAGCATCTCAACATCCTGAGGGGTCCAGAACTGGACACAGTACTTAAGGTGCGGCCTGACCAGTGCCGAGTATAAGGGGATGATGACCTCTCAGTATAAGGGGATGATTTCATAAGACTTAGAAAGTGCCACAATATAAACAAACAGTTTAGCCATCTATTGAATTGCTGGGTTTATGTGTATCTCAGAATCCGTGCAGGGTAATGCTCAGCAATGGGGGTTCTACTTTCTCCCTCTGCTTCAGCCTGCTGTGACAGCACTTCATAAGAACGTGGGATTTGAAAGGCAATGCTCTAAAGCATCGTACTTGGGTTTCTTTCCTATGGCAGAAATTCCTTCTTGAAGCCTTGTATCCACACTTGGAAGATTATAAGTAAACATCTGACATAGACAGCAAAATCTGGAACGCCTCCAGCATCTGAATCTGGCTCGTTGCCTCGGTTATTTGGCTTGCTCTCTGACAGATCCCATGATTTGCTTTACAAGCAGTAGCAGTGGCAGTTTGGAAACAGCCTCTAGGGGAGGTCATGGGGGGATTGGTTTGGCTCCTCAGTATCATTTGTCTTGCCTGAAATTAATTTTGAAGAAGCCGTTCAGCATTGTTTAAGAATAAGATTATGTATTAGCAATAGCCATTCATTTTCCTGCTTAGTGGAAGGTAACAGAATATAGCATTCAAATGCTTGGATTTATGTCACTCTGGGGAAACATGTTCTAACCAATTTGATTTTTTTAACATTTTTTAGTTACCCTGTTTGATACTGACATCACAAAGAGTGAAAACCTATAGCACAGTAGAGAAAAAAAAAATGTGGCTTTTAGGAACTTAGGAAAAAAGATGTAGGAAATCTTAACATTTCTTGTTCTTTTGTCGTAAAAGGAAAATCAATAAAATGTTCATTTCCAATTTTTTTTACATTCTTTTGCTGCTTACTTCTCAGAAGTTACTAAATCCTTCAGTAAGAAGGGTTGACATTACTATCATTGTCGCATCACTTGCTATTTCACAGCTATATGTTTACGACTTGCATTTGAAAAAGACTGAAGATATATTGACTAAAGATATTTACAAAGTCCTTGAATTCAATTAAATTCTTCAAGGTCAAGCCAAGCCCAGAGATGACTCATTAATTCTATAGCCCTGTAGATACCATCTTCTATGACTCATTCTGTTAACAAGTCTCTCTGTTACCTTACCTCACTGGTACCAACTATTTATTTCTTCCTTTTGTGATACTATTTTCAGTTGTTTTTATCTTCTGGCCCTATGCAATTGCTGGTAGATTGCTTTCTAAATTTTTTTTTTCTAATAAAGAAAATAGATTTTCCTGGAAAAAACCCCACAGATAAAAGCATCTATCATATTTCAATGTCCAAATTATGACTTAAATATTGGGAGGCTAGATCAACTAGAAAATCCTCCATTCACATGTTGCTTTTCCAAATAACTACTTCTCACACGTTCTGATGCAGGACAAAATTCAGAGCCAGAAACAAACTACACAGGAGAGTGATGTTCTGTCCATACTATGAGATGCTAGAACAGTTCCCAGCTCTCAGACGATGCTCCAGTTACATCCCAGTTCCATGTCACAGCAAGACCAAACTCTTCATAATTTCCTCCTGTCCCCTTCCCATCCCACATTCCTCTTCCTATATGAAGGACATCATGCAGAGACTCCTTAAACGATGGAGTATCCACAA
The DNA here is from genome assembly GCA_013389885.1 of Geococcyx californianus. Lineage (NCBI taxonomy): Eukaryota > Metazoa > Chordata > Aves > Cuculiformes > Neomorphidae > Geococcyx > Geococcyx californianus. Next base: position 124,063 of record VWPV01012804.1, read on the forward strand.
CTTACATCCCCAAGCTGGGCCAGTAATGGACTAGAACTGCAGGTTGTTGCAGATTGTGCCTGTCCTTTGCTTTAAACACAACCCTTAAACCGGGATGATCAAGAGTCAGAGAGTGAGGACACTCACCAAGGCTGCAGAAAGCCCAGCAACAGGAACTCATCCTCTTTGATGATAATAACTGAACCAAAAAATATATCATGACATAGGAGCATCCAAAGAGCCATGCAGAAAACCCGAATGTACACGGACAACATATCCCCTGCTGAAAGCTGTCTCTACTGTAAAGGCAAGGTAGATGAGGATGGAGAGGCAGATTGTACTTTGTTTCATCTCTATTTACTATTCATGGATATGCCTGGAACAAGTAGAAAAGCATCATATGTCAACTGGAAAAGTCAGAAGTCACTTAAGGACATAAACTCTATGCAGCAAACAAAATTCATAACTCATTGATTTTCACCGATGAGACAAAAATCAAGCTCACATTTTTAGCTAGTAGACTACAAACTGTATAAGATACTGACAAAGCTTCCAGAATTTACATCTGTTACCATAAATACCGATTAAATTCTGCTTCTGGATGACCAGTCATTAGTTTCTTCATGATTTACTGTACATAGCAGAATTTCAGCATCAGTACACACACACGGTATTTACATCTTGATAATATTTTGGTATTTTTATAAGCCTGACCATATTTGTTAATTTGATAAGCTACAGAACAAACAAGCAAAAGGCAGCTGCCTGGATTTAAGGCTGAGACGACCTTAAATAGAAAAAAAGTGAAAGTACTTTCAGTACTTGCATCGGCAGTGGTTTCCCTGCTGTAAAGCATACTTTGATCTGGCTCTTTTCTCATTCTCATTTTTAGCTTAGAGGCTAATGATCCTTGTTGCTAAGTCTCATCCTCTCATAGCTTTTCACTGAGAAGTTCCATTTAAACGAATGGCTCTATATTGGCACACACGATTTTCATCCATGTTCCAAGGACTTATTTTGATCAGCAAACTTAAATTAAAGCTCATTCCTGGTCTTTTAGCAAGGCACATTTCCCTGGGAGCTTATACTCTAACTGTTACTGTCATTGCTCTCTCCTCTTCTGGCGAACAATGGATGCTTAGAATTAATTCTAAAAGCTTAGAGAATGTACAACACACTCAAACCTCCAGGCTGTGCTATATATAGCGATGCTATGTATTTAAGTACCAGCCATAATAAATATTTGTGATTTATATGCTGGAATTTAATGACCTTTTACATACTTACCCTCCAAGATTAACATAATTTTGACTTGAAACTGGCGAAAGCCTATGTGCATAGCAGTCCGTAACATGAGAGCTTGTCTTGCCACAAGTTGTCTGGCAATCTGAAATTTCTTTCTTATCACTATGGTGTGGGTTATTGCAATAGGTTCCACGCTGGAAATGCAAGCACTTGCTTGAACAGAGCTGGGGCAGCAGCAACTGAGATGTGCGATATGTCCTTTCACAAAGCCTCAAAGCTTCAGACTTAGTTCGTATGAAGGATCACTGGTGCTCGTTTCACAAGTACGCAGGAAAAGAAACTATCAGGTAGAAAAAAAGGTAGCCAGTACCATTTCTTTTTTGCATGCAGTAGAATATTAATGTGGTTTCTGCGCTACCTCCTGAAAGAAGCAAGTGAAAATAGAAAGGGCATAGTGACACAAAGAACAGGTCCTTTCATGCTGGAGCCTATGTAGATGTAAGACTGTCAAATGCACAAGTCAAAGATCAAAACACCAGGGGTACACTCAATCTCTATCAAACATTACAGAGAAACTTCTCCGAGACCTTCCCGTTCCACGAAGATCTCTGCTCTAATCAGTATCCACAATTTCCCTTCAACATACAAATTCTCCAGTACATTTTTGCCATTTCCAGTTGAACATTTTTGTTGTATCTTTTTTTTTTTTCTCTGAATAACAAGGACAAATCTCAAACTATTCTCCACGAACGTCAAAGCTCCTGCCTTAAAATTAAATCCTGTCTTATCTAAATATGAACTAGAGTATTTCCTGAAATGTCAGTAGACAGACTAAATTAAGAGTTCACTCAGGAAAAAAGTGGTATCCCGGTACCTGACTTTGTACTGCCTTTAAACTATAACAATGAGTACCAAATTTGAATACCATGTGTTATGTTTTTTCACTAGTGAACAATGGTTTTGGTTTACAAAAGAAATGGAAGACTGTTCTGTTGTGGAGAGCGAGAGAACGAGGAAGAGCTGTAAATATTAAAGATAGAAGAATAAAAAATCTTTTGAACAGGAATTGATTGCTTGCCTACTGCTTAAGAAAAATGCACTATAAAGCAGCTATTGATTTTTCATTCAACATCACTGAATGTTTTATTGAAAAGCAGCAATGCTCAGTAATTTGAATTTTCAATTAAGGCAGTACGTTCCTTGGACACATTTACTACTGCACTCCAGTGACATTTATTTGACTTTTAAAATCCCTCTACTATTGTATCCGTGTTTGTATAGATCAAACTACCAATAAGAAAGCGTTAGGATTATAACACTGGTGATTATAGACACATGTTTGGAAGACTCCATGGAAAATGTAATGACTTTATTTATAGGTAGGACAATGTGTAGTCAGACACAGCTGAACTAAAATACGCTACCATGAGACAAATCAAGTAGTTTGGTATTTCAGCTTAGAAATATTTACATTTTTCCTTGCCTTTACAGAGTTGCAGTGAAGATAAACTAGTTATTAAAAATATTTCGATTATATGTTTACATATTAGAGAATTGGGGGGGGGGGGGCGTACTGAAATTCACACTTCTCAAACTGATCAGCTACTTACATATATAAAAATTTCAACTATGAGGTGCAGTATTTCTGGACTACAAATAGAAGATGATGGCTCACATTTCATTCTCTAGTAGAGGAAAACGGCTGGTAACCCCCAAGTTTTAACAGCCCTATGTAGACGGGGTAGCTTGACCTTCATGTGGTCAACGAACAAATTTTACACTTCTAGAAATGGATTTAGTCTTTCTTAGTCATAGCTGTTTTCCTTGCTCAGAAACCATATCAGCCACTTCTGCTAAGGGAAGAACTTGGGTAATCCTTGGGAATTTTACTAACGGCAAAAGGTACTGCTTGGAGTCACCAGGCTGTGCAGACCGCTGTGCCACAAAGTGCTAGCAATTTATATCATTGAAATTACAGTGTAGGCTGCACAAATTCCCACCACCTGGTAATGTGTCGCACTTAAATTCTAGACAAGAGCAACAGGAACATCTCTTAGATGCAAGGCCAAGAAATGACTATCACTGTAACGGAAGTTTTAACAGTCTAAAGATACAGTCCAGTTTCAACGACACTAGCATTTCTATCTCAAAATATGGTAGGCTAAAATCTCTAGGCAAATGCTTTAAAATCAGTGCTTTTCTACAGTGTTGTGCCTACCCTTACGCATGCTTTATTTCTTCTCACCCCTAGAAATTTTACACGCTTGCTCACGTCCTTATTCTTCACTGGTTTGCAAGTCCGTGTTGTATACAATTGTTGCATAGATGGTGGGGTTTCATGCATGTTAAGTCATCTGTTCTTTCTTCTTTCTGTTATCTGCCCCTAAAAGTGGTTTCACCCACGTCTTAGCCTCGTTTCCTTTTAACAATCGCAGCCACTGGTGAGTTGTTTTATAGTTCTCAGGCCTTTGACATCATCCTGAGCCTGAAGACTCAGAACTGCTGTTATCTCTTGCCTATTCTTTTCTACACCGCATTTTTGTTCCATCGTCACAGCTAGTTCACTCTGCACAGAAAAACTTATCTGCTTTTCCTTCCTACCGGCTATAGAAATATATATATAACTCTGTAAGCATGTATATGGGTATATTTATATACACACACCAGACAATCGTACAAAAGCTACAAAAAATGGGTAGCAGCACCTGTTTGTCAGACAGCTGTTACAGCTGAACAAGTTAAACAGGACAAACCAAGGCCAGACAAAGCCTGACAGCTATTGAGGCCGATATATCGTTATCTTAACACAAAGACTATGACCTTTTGCAAACAACAGCAACACCATATTTTCAGGGCTATGTGGCTACAAAAGCATAATTTCACAAAAATGGGGCAAGAATACAATGACAGTGAATTAATAGTGTCTTCATTAGCTCTATTTCAGCCATTTTTCCACCACACTGAGTAAAAAAAACCTTACTGAATTTGATACTTTCTGCTTATGCAGGGAATAGCATCCAGTATCACTAATCTTTCCTGCAACCCAACTCTTTCCCCCCTACTTTTAACTAATTTCACTTGGGGGTTTTTGGTAGGAATTAAATTTCACGAATGTCTGTCTTTGTTTCAACGCTTTAAGGGTTTTCCATAAAGATCAGTTCAACTGGGCCAGGCAAGAAGGGACAGAATACAAAATTTCTCTCTTATGCCTGGTAGGAGCTAAGCCTTTTTATAATGGGTGATGCAGTTATATCACATTCACAAGAGTGATGGGCTACATTGGCACACTGCCCCTTGGAAGCCTCCATCCAAAGCAGTGCAGTAGAAAATAGTTGGCTGGCTCCAACTTGCTCCTGACTCCTTTTCTTATCTATTCATCACGATTATACACGGGGCACTTCTGTTACAGCCTTTCACTCCCCTTCACCTTGGGCAAGGAGCTGGCTGGCCCTCGCTGGCTGAAACTGCCCACACAGCAAATTGTGAGGGAAAGCAAGGCGTCCTGAGAGCAACGCAAAGGCTGTCCACACGTGACGCTGGGCTAAACAGCTGAGGGAAGAATCAAAATACAGCAAGAAGCTGGAAAAAGATAACATTAAAAAGGTGGGGGGCGAAGGGGAGGCAGCTGTGAAGATGAGGGTACTTGTCTGCCATCAAATCCAGACAGGTCACCAAGTCTGTTTCACGAACAGGTTACTGAGCAGTCTGGATTCGTCCTGGACAAATAATTTCTTCTAACCTTCTAAACATCAGACATTTTCAAGTCAGACAGGCCAGTGGGTTTCCGGAGGACAGGAGGAGCGCTCTTGTTCCTCCACAAGTCTCTAAGCCAATCCAATATGTTGGGAGTCCTTAAGGTGCCTTGTTTCTCTACACGACCCTTTAATAAGGATGGTCTATATGGATGTACTTAGCGAAGTGCTTCTAGCCCTGCTAGCATCTGACTGAGATTTCCTGTTAGAGCTAATGAGGTTCTGCTCCCACTTAATCTCTAAATATGGCACAGTTAACGCTTTTTCGTTTGCTTAATGACATGCTATTAATAAAGACATGACCTGAACAGCTACTTGCATTTATTGACTTTTTTTGACAATTTTTCTACAATTATGCTGAGGAAATTTTCTTTTTTAAGATCATAAAGCATCGTTTTGTTTGATAAGTTGTATATAAATATCCTACATTCCCACAAAAGAGCTCACCAAGGTCAATGCCAAGGCTAGCAATTTATCTGAAACTTTTATCATGATATTGAAAATGTTTTGCTTCATTTTCCAGTTATTATTATTATTGCCTTAGTGACAGAGTAGTATACTAACCCATACGAAAAAGGAGTTGAGTCCTCCCTTATTATGAGGGTTTTTTTCAAGCAGTTTCAAGTTATTGCGAGCATCAAACTATGCTTAACAGTCCCTTTGATGAACAGGAACTATGCTGAGCAGAACAATTCAATATCTTTGTTTTCCCAATGAGAAATAGCCCTAAAAAAGGTAGAGCAACCTACACTTCTACCTAAAGACACTATAATTGCTGTAAGCAAAACAACTAAAAGTTTTTTGCTGGAGTTAATGAAACCATAATGTAATTCTCTGATCGGAATCATTACCAGACAATCTTGGTCCAAATGAGATTTTTGTATGTGTGTTTGTATGTGTGTGTAAGGCTCAAACATTAGACAGTGGAGAATTAACTTCTACATCATTATTTTAAATTGAAAACAAACAAGCAAACAAATGTTAATTACCTTTAATTTTAAGAACAAGAAATCTTGTTTGTGTGAGTGAAATAAGAGTGCATTGAATTTTAATGGGATTTAAGTGTTTTATCTCTTTAGGCTCTATCATTTTTCAAATATGGGTTATTATTTTCGCTTCTAAATGACATCAAATTGCCCAAAGACCATTGTAGTTTTCTGTTTACAAAGCTCTGTTTATAAAACTTGATTATTTATTTCAAATCAAGTACTAGAAAAAGAGAAAAATACCTAAATTCTGTTGGCGTGAGTGTTCTCTTTGGCTTCTCCTCTTAAGGTTGACCAAACCCAATAAGCCCAGCTGCCTCTGACACATAAAGCCCCTGACCACCCTGATGGCTTCCACTGCCTCACTCTAGTGTGCCCACATCTCCCATGTACTGGGGAGCCCATGAGTGCACACAGCACTCCAGAACTGATCTTACCAGAGTTACGAAGAGGAAAAGAAATAACTTGACCTTGTCCGGCATCCTTGCTAACGCAGCAGGCAGGTGGCTTTCTGCTCAAGTCAGCACTGCTGACTCTTAAGTTTAACTTGTCCACCATGATCCCTACGTGCTTTTCTGGTTCTCAGCTTCTGGTCTATACTGTTGCTTGGGGTTATTCCATATCTGAGGCTGGACTTTGCATTTCCCTTTCTTGCAATTTATGAGACTCTTGTCAGTCCTTTACTCCAGCTTACCACAGTCCTTCTGAATAGCAGTCCTGCCTTCCAGCTTATCAACCTCTAAGCAGGTATCATCCACAAAGCCAAAGCTGCCCAGAGGGACTCAGTGATGTTCAACAGTCCTGTCCCCACTATAAATTCCTAAGGGATACTACAAATAACATGGCAGACAGAGTTTGCATTCCTGGTCATAACCTCTGGAGCCCAGTGACCCAGCCAAATTTTCTACTTACCCTAGTCAAAGTAAAACAAATTTCAAATAAATTACTAGATATTCACAACCATTTTCCATCCTCCTTACAAACCAGCCTAGATACCTTTGTTTTCTACTACCTTAAAATAAGAAGGAGATACATAGGTTGGACTCGATCTCAAAAGTCTTTTCCAACCTTATGATACTGTGGTACATCATTGAAACATACCAATACAAATCAAACAGGAAAATAAAAATTAGTAGAACACTGTCAAGTTTTAGAAATCAAACTTAAGAATTATAGGCATGCCGCATGCTTACAAATGATCTTCATTAGCACCTAATTACAATTTAGTTCAGCTAATCAGATGATCAGCTGCATTGATTCTTATCAGCTGATTAACCCTAATAAGAAGTACTATGAAAATTTACAAGATTGCAGTAGACAATTCAAGTTTTCAAGTACTTTGTTCTCTGGGAAAAAAAAAATGTAATAAGGACTAAAATTTGCTTTCCTGCTTGCTTAGGAAAAAGCAGCTTTCACTGAAAGAAGGAATAAAGACGGTATACAAGAGCATGGTTTGGCTCACATAAATTTAAGTGTGAATTTGGAACTTCAAAGAGACTCATTAAGTTTCTGTTTTAAATAAATTCACACTTTCAGGGCTATTAAATGGGGTTCTGCAAATGTATGATGTGAGCTATTTCAAAACAGAACTTGAACCATCGCTGCATAAAACTGTAATGATCATAAATGACGAATGGCTAAAGACAATGACAAATGGGGACATGCATGGTGCTCTGAATTTCTGTATGTAATGGTTGAATACTTCTCATCCTGATAAATCATCTCTTCATCAATTTTAATGCTGGAAGGATTTGAGAACAAGAGCTGAACCTGGCCTGAAGTTTACCTTTCTGAAGCAGCACAAGTTTTACAAAATTCCTTGGTGTCATTTCTGGCTTGAAAGTTAAAAGATGAAGTCAGAGATGTTGGCTGATAAGTAAGCTAAGTGCCAAAATAGACGTTAAAGATCAAAACTTTAACATTACAAAGAATAATATCATGAAATTATTCAGTGCAACGAGGAGTCTCTTCTTTGCACATACACGGGCAGTTAATAAATGGTGCTGAATTTGTGTTAAAGAAACCTTAAGATGGAGACTGACAGACACTCTCCTGGTGTACTTTCGCAACCTCTAAACTACAAATATATACACGCCTCTCTATATACACAAATATATGTATTGATCAGATGTAATCTCCCTTTGATATTCATTCTCACCTCCCTGTAACACTAGTGAGTTTTTCACCTGATGTGCAGACAGTGAAAAAAAATATAAACCATCGGTACTTCCATGGCATCAGAAAAAAGTGGATATTAAAGAGTTAATACAGGTGAATACTGTTGGTATCCTGATCTGGATATTGATCCTGGTCTAACCCTGATCTGTCTACTATATTTACATTATTCTCTCTGGAATGGAACTACTGATATTGAACAGGCAGAATGGAATAATCCTCCTTTAAATTCCACATTTGTTTACAACTTTACTTGTGAGACAATTAGATCAAACCCAGATACTAATTTCCTTTCCTGCTTGTCATTTACTCATTCTTTCTGCATGTCTCCCAAGTCCACACGGAATCATGGTGTGGCCACCACTGAATACAAAACATTAAGGAAAGGAGATGCTTTGTATTTAAGGAAATTTCTTTCTGTGAGAATAAAATGATTCGGACACCTACAGAAGGACGTGGTCAGATGTATGTGGATAATATATTACACTTCTGCTTTTCAAACAATAAAATCAATTCACTTTCTGCACTGAGATGAAGCCTCACTGAACATTTTATGAAGATCTATTTTATAATTTTAAGATGGAAGAGACCAAGAGTGCAGCACTGGGTCAGAATGAAAATTACTTTAGCAACACAACCAAAACCTTAAAATAAAAGCTTTCATAGCAACTCTGACCACATCGGGAGATACATTTCAGTATAAAGTTAAACACGTCACCTTTTATACGGGATGTTTTAGAAGACAGGAACCAGTCCACACTGGGGGACAACTGGCTGGAAAATGGTTTGGCAGAAAAGAGTCTGGGGACCCTGGTAGACATCAAACTGACCATGAGCCAGGAACACGCTCTTGCAGGAAAACCCAGGCCAACAGCATCCTAGTCTGAGCTACAAAGGCACCGCCAGCAGGTCAAGAGCAGTGACACTTCCCACCTGGCGAAGGGCCAGGATGATAATCGGGTGCTTGGAGCATCTTTCATACAAGGAGCTTCTCATACAAGAAAATAAAATACAAGAAATTCTGTTTAAACCTAAGAAAATATTTATTTGTGCTGAGAGTAGTCTAGCACTGGAGCAATGTGCCCACAGAGGTCATGGAGTCTCTGTCTGTGGAGATACTCAAACCCCAGTTGGACCATCTCCAGAGCCATGCTCTAGCCGCCCTGGCTCTGAGCAGGGATACCACACTCTACAACCTGTAGAGGTCTAGGCCATCCCCAGTGATTCTGTCAGGTAACTTTTACTGCCAGGATTATGTGAATATCCTATGTAAAAACTAGGAAACATTACCTTAAATTCTCTGCTGCTTTACTGTCTAACCTTCATCTTCAAATTTAATTTCCAGTAGTGTGCTAATGAGAAAACCAGAAGTAAGGAGCAGACCTTGCTGTTAGATCTATTAAACATGACTAAAGAAAGGGTCTGAAGTGCAATTAAGGTAAATATTTCATTGAGTTTTATTAATCTGTAGAGATTGTATCCAAAGCAGATACACTCAAGTCTCAGAGTCACTATGTTAAATATCGTAAGAACAGAGTTTTTGCCCAGTACGTGTGCTGTGGATGTAAGATGTGACAGGGCATTATTTAGTAATACTTTAACATAAGTAATTATTTTAACATTTTTCAGTCTTTTTGATACTACCATTAAACACAAAAGTCTCCAAGTTTCAAAAAGACTGCTAATAGATGGTATTCTGATTCATTAAATCAAAATCAGCGATACAGATGTTGAAAGCGTAAAATCAACTCTATTCTTACCTGTTTAAAGAAGACAGAGTATGGAATAAAAATATATGGAGGACACTAAAGTGTTGAATTCTTTTTGAGAGAGGAGGCAACTGGTACTAATTTTTGAATGTGCAAACTTTAAAAATGAAAAAAGCATTTTCAGTAACTCAAGAGATTTTAATTCAGATCATATGTCAATAACCTCCCGTTTTTCCATTTTGGTATACTTTTATTTACCTGCTTTCTTGGTTCTGTCTTATCTAGCAGCTTGTGGAAATCATAGTTCATGTCTCCGATTTACTTTTCAGTCTCACTATTTTCTCATTCAGATGTGTCTTTTCTATTTCATCACCTTGCTTCCAATTCACTATAAGAGAAAGCAAACATGCAAGAAGTGATATTCAAAAATCAAAATATTATATATTATAAACAGCTTTTGTAGCATAATGACAAAGTAAACTGCAGTAGCAAGATAAGTACACTTCTTTTTGCATCAGGTCTTTCATGTTTAAAATATAAAATATGAGATTCTTAATCAAAAGCCCACAGAAAGTAGGGTGTTTCAGGTATTACACCACTTCCTATTCAAGTAATGAGAGAATAAAAGCAAGAAAATTGGTGACAGATGTAAAAATGTTGACATTTACCGAAAAAAATTCAGGGTGTTGCATCCACTGGTCTAACATCTTCAATGTTTGTGACTTTAGGAATGGATCATCACTGGCCATTCCTGCTGTCTCTGCCCAAAACTGAGGAAGTGTGTTAATTCCTGTGAAACAGCAAAAATGAAGAGTCTGGAAACAGGGCATAAATGCGAAGTACAAAATAACGCATTAACTCTAATGTCAACTTAGAAAAGTGATTTTTTTGAAAACGTCCTCTGATGTTTCACCGTAAAAACCTATGCAGGGTAATAGATACATGAAGATGTAGATCAAATCATTCTGTACATCTCAGTTGTTCAATTTTTGAAGTTGAGGCTGGTTTCAAGCAATTGTATTCAGCTAAGACCTCATAATGAAATGCATTTTCAGATGCTGGAATGAAGCCAAAATGCTTTGAAAGGCCTTTGCTTTATCCCTCCAAGAGCAAGAGAAAAAAGCGTATAAGGAAAAATTCTGATCTGATCTTCATTTCTAGGTTCAGCAAAAAGATATAAAGAAAGTCACTTGTACTTCGGTTTGTACTGATGGAGAACTTATGAGAAGTTACAAAAAAATACAGAAAAATTAAACCCAGAAACAATAGCCTTTGTGCATTCGTAGGAAGCAGTGCATGTGACGGAGAAGCAGCTGAATCCTTGAATTTCATATATTAACTGCAACCTTGGTTTATGAGTTAGTTGATGATTTGTTGGCATTATCACCCATTAGCTATGACTGGTGTCCGCAGTACAACAACGACTATGAATCTCAGATGCTTCACCTTCTTTTCCAAGTATATCCAAGGAGGACAGGATGCAAGAAGAAGGACTCGTGGAGGCTATGGGATTCTCACTGCTCAAATCACAGTATCACAGTATCGTAAGGTTGGAAGAGATCTTTGAGATCATCGAGTCCNTCCCTTTAGGCAGTTGTAGAGGGCAATAAGGTCTCCCCTGAGCCTCCTCTTCTCCAGGCTAAACAACCCCAGCTCCCTCAGTCGCTCCTCACAGGGCTTGTGCTCCAGCCCCCTCACCATCCTTGTTTCTCTCCTCTGGACACCCTCCAGCATCTCAACATCTTGAGGGGCCCAGAACTGGACACAGTACTCAAGGTGCGGCCTGACCAGTGCCGAGTATAAGGGGATGATGACCTCTCTAGTCCTGCTAGACCTGCAAGAACTTTGAAGGCCAGCAGGGATAACTCTGGCCACTTAGTGGGCTTCACAAACACAGGCATGAAACCTTCATTCCATCAGCTGCCAGCAGCTCCGCCTCTTTCCACATGTTTACTGCTGAAATGGCTACTGGATTCCATCCTGCTGCCGGACTTGTTTATTCACAGGCATTTTAAGGACAAGGGCCCACTTCCAGCTGTCTTCTTTAACAAGATATGATAAAGTCAGTTCAACAGATGCAAAATCAACTTTCTAAAACAAAAAATTATCCATTAATTTCCTCAGATTTTAAACATAAAAAATGAAAAGATTTCGCAACTGGTCATTATTTTAATAAAATCCCAATGAGCTCATCTATTAACATCATTATGCTCTCTTTCTCCACAACACAACAGCACTTTTTTGGTCCATATTCTGTGCCCATTTGTTAAGCAATCGTATTACACTGCCACTTGGAAAAACTCTTCTAGCTGTCCGGCACTCTTTTCCAGCCACACTAGAATTTGTTAACAGTTTTGTGATCTCTTTGATATCCTGTTCATGACTGAGCTACCAAGACTGGTGATGAAGACTTAATCCGCGCAGAGTTCTTGAAGAGATGCATGGATGGGAACTTTTCTTAACTTCACATGGAATCATTTAAACAAATTTATCAGAGTAACCAATACATAATAAATAGAAACGTACTCATTGACCTTTACACCGTTGCCTACTGAGATGCCACATTAATGATGGGCCTTTACTTTGGAGACTATCGGCCTCCGTAAGTGTAACTCCAACCAAATCTTAGAAAAAAACTAATTTCCATAAGCCTTTAAAAAATAAACCAGCAGATCACAGGAGTTAGTTGTGTGCTTAGATATCTCTCGTGAAATACTTCACTGCATTCAATCCATAGAGATGAACGAGCTACACACGAAACAGCTATGGAAATAAAAGTACTTGGAAGCTTTCTCTTGTAATTTAAGTGCAGCAAAAACATTCAGAAAAACATGCACTTAGTGATGAGCACAGCCTTCAGTTCTGTGCGCATTTAATACTTCACTCACCAAACTCAACTTTCAACTGAATAAGAGACATTTGACGTGCATTTCTCCAGGGACCACTCATGGTGGCTGGATGACTTTTCTATTTCTTTTAGACGGCGATTAGGCATTTTAAAGCATATACTACTCTCTTCTTCCCCTTTTTTCTCTTCATCCTCTTCTGACACTTCCCTCGATGAAACTACTTGTTAAAGACTCAGATTTAACAGTTGAATATCAACCCATTACTGCTGCTACTACACTAAAATGATGATAGTAGTAATAACTATGAACTTCCTCGGTGTGCGACATGCTCAAGTCCAAGTACCTGTTCTGCCCTTTTCCCCCATAATGACACTCATCAAGCCAAGTGCTGACCACTAGGGCCTTGCTGTATTAAATGCTGTAATTTTGTAACATTATTAAGATCTTTAGGATCACAACCATTAAGTTCAGTCTCCTGTATTTTATAGCTATTTTCCTCAGTTTATTAAAAATGGAAACTCCAGCTGTGGGCTTGCCTTTATAACCCACTGCTAGGATAGCAGTCAGAGTACGGAAACACAGCGTTAGCAGAGGCTTCAAATTACACGTTCCCCAAATAAAACACACTTTAATCACCAGTCTAATCTCTTCCAACCACCTTTCCTCTATCTCCGTTCTACTGAATTTTTGAAACATCCTCACTGTAATCTAATAGAAGAGGAACATCTTTGGATGATATTTTTTCTTATTTTTTTCAGAGGACTCTTTTCTGAGTAGTCCTAGCTTAACTTATTTTTACTACAATCTGTGCATGATATGATCAGAAAATGAGAAACAACATGCAATCCTTCTTTGAAAAAGAAAGTACAATCCTGCATTTTCAAAATGGATATCCAAGTCCATTCCACTGGAATGGATTCGGAAGAATGAATCCTGTTCTCTGATGGCTGCATTTTTGACACGAAACCACAAGCAAAACCTTAAGAGCGCTCTTAATGGATATGGCAAGTAGATTTTCTAATGTTCTGTACTATGGGTGAGCTCAGACTACAGCTTTTGCCTTCCACAGCACTATTTTGATGTCCATCCACGCTTTGGTAACATATTTTCAGTAAATCAGTGAAAATGTATTGACTTTTAGTCTCTAACACAGTCAAATTAGTTTGAAACTGGTCAATAGATTAAAAAGTTACTAGGGAGGAGATGGAGAAACAGCAAAAACCTCATAACTTTTGTTTCTGTAAGAAAGTAAGCTGAAAGCTCACTCCTCCCTCTTCCCCCAAATCTCTGACACCACCAAAATGAGTTTTGTTCTGTGAGTGAAACAAAGACGATGTTCCATCCTTCTCAGTGTCAGTACACTCACCACGCTGCTGTTGGATAAACAGTAAAGATGCATTTCACCTGATAGGTTTCACTTCCCAAAGGCATTTTAGTGGGGAGAAAAAAATCCCCTCAGAATGTAGACAAAGGCGACTCAAATCGTCTGAACAGCATGGTCAGCATTCTAAACAACCAACATATGTTCTACAGTCAGCAATGTATCAGGGACTTTTCACAAGGGCCTGTAGTGAAAGGACAAGGGGAACAGCTTTAAACTGAAAGAGGGAAGATTTAGATTAGACATTGGGAAGAAATTCTTCACGCTGAGGGTGGGGAGGCCCTGGCCCAGGTTGCCCAGAGCAGCGGTGGCTGCCCCATCCCTGGAGGTGTTCCAGGCCAGGTTGGATGGGGCTTGGAGCCCCCTGACCCAGTGGGAGGGGACCCTGCCAATGGCAGGGGCTGGCACTGGATGGGCTTTGAGGTACCTTCCAACCCAAACCTTTCTATGATTCTATGATTCCATGATTTCATATTTGGGTATAGCAAATCATGGAAATAAACTAAGGACACACAAACAGCGACAAATTCTCATAGAAATTGCTCTGATTTTCTATATAAATGTACTTTCCTTTTCCTTCACGTATTTTCTAGAATGGGGCTATAGAGACCTGTCTTTATCTTAAAAGAAACATCGAGAATCTCACGTGACCCTCATGGAGAATCTCACGTGATCCTCTTAATGCCTACTTAGAGCATCTAATTTAGGGTCAGAAATCACATCTTTTTTTGTGTCCGGAATGTAAAATGCAGTTCAGTCTAAAGACCGAAAACATACCATCTGTGAGAGGTACAAATCTGAGTGGCTTCTCATATTCATACCTCAGTGGCTTTGGAACTACTTTCAAAATTTTGAGGTTTTTACCTTTAAAGATCTTTACAACCTAGACTTTGTTGTTTCAGAGATAGATATTTCTATTCTACACACCTCTGAAACAACCAATTTTCTATATTTGGAAAACAGTACAGAAAACTGTTCAGATGTTTATACCCTCATTGCTTATTCCTCTAAAAAGATGAAGTACTACTTGCATTTTTAAATTAATTTTAAGTACGCATGCCTGTATACAAATAAGTGGAAAAGGCTAAACTGTAGAATTACAGCGACCACATTACATGAAATCACTGTATTATCACTAGAAAGGTTTCTAAGTTTAGCCCATGCATTTCTATGGGCTCTGGTACTCCTTTGAGCCCTTGTTCTAGCCCAGCTCACTCGAGAGCCTGGGCATCAGGCACTTACTGCCCGTAAGCTTCCTTCTTTAATAAATGCAAACAGCCTCACAGGTTAACTCATCCTGCCTAGGGTCTAAACACCAGGTAATATCTTTAGAGATGCAAACCACCCTGAGAGGGCAAAAAGCTTCATAGGGTACCTTGGTTTAATGCCTTAGAATAAGCAGGATGAATGCAGCCGTGTTTCACACCCTCAGCGCTGGGCACAGGAAGCCAGTGAGTCCTTAGCATCGTCCAGCAGCAGAGCTTTGTTTTGGTTTTTCCAGGCTGTAGCATGAGCTTTAGCTCTCCCCTTTTAAGCCAAAACCCTTTAGGTATTCTAACTTTTTAATTTAGAATACGGAAGCTGAAATACACATGAAGAAATACAGTGAGTATAAATAAAAGTGTCTAGAGGAAAGTTAACTTTTAATAGCCTAGATTGCTAAACTTAAGTGCTTGAATAAAATTACCATTTAAACATGATAATGAGTTTTAATTCTAACATATTCAGTCAAACACCTATGGATTTTTTTTCCTCTTGCTTAATTAGTTACACTTTCACGTACTGCAGTCTTCCATTAACTTTGTAATTCCTGGGCACGCATAGGTGGGCGCCTCACTAAATATTACTTGATTAGCACATAGTGCTCATATAATATATGCTAATTCTTATTTGTTAGGAAGTTAATTATAAAGCTCTGATAATCTGTTTCGATAAATGTAATTCAGTGGAAAAACGTGTGTTCCTATAACAGAATTATATTAATTTAGGGTGTTTTTTTTTTTTTTTTAAACAGTTACCTACCCCGTTATTGAGACGAATCGCTCGCCTGTGACACTTCGGACTAAGCATCAAGTTTTTTAATAACCCTTCCAAAATTGAAAGTTTGTACACGTAGAAAAATACTCTAAGATATACGACCAAAAAGGAAATAAACCTAAATCAGTATGACTTGCTTTAAAAATAACTAACAGGTTAGTGAACAAGAACTTCTAATGAAGTTACAAGTCCATATGAAAAGAGTACACAGCGCGCTCTGACACATTAAAAATGCCACCACAAAAGACCAGTGCTTAAATGCAACCAGCTGAGGAAGGGGCTCCGCGTGTTAAAGACTGAGTGTGCAATAAAGGAGCAACTCTAGTGAGCAAAGAGGAAATCTGGAGTAACTCGGCACTCCTTCGCTCGTATCGAGTTGTAACACGCAGGGAAGCCAAGTCGATAATTCAGGAAACGACAGTGAGATTCTGGCTGCAGGAGACAGACACGGGGACGTGCTGAGCGGACTGCGCGCCAGGAACCCATCGATGGGTGTAATCCTACACAGGCCTCCCACTGCGTCCGCAGGGAATTCATGTTCAGAGTGGCCTAAAGAATGATGTCATTTTTACATGGAAAGAGTGGTAGCACTCTCCTGTTGGGATTAAGGTCTTTTGGAATTCTTTTTGTGAAATTTAGTGTCCTGTATTCTTCTGTTTGTCACCATCTCTGATATCCCTGTTTGTTTCTGTAACTTAGTTGCTGATAAGTACATAAATCTAATATTTGGCTGCTACAATCTACCTTTTATTTCCTTGTCTCTGGCAGTTCCACAAGTAGAAACATTATTACAAATTCAATGTGACAATACCATTATTTGTTTAGAAATTAAAAATAAATTTAAATTCAACTCACGGTAATGGACTGTGAATGGTAAAAATCATCTTAGACATAAACCTGATTTTTACACAGGCATATAAAAAACCAATTGTCACTAGATATCGATGTGAATCAATAGCTATATTTAGAATAGTTAATCTCTTGTACAAACAAAATGCTGTTTATTTATTCAGTTTCCTTTAGCTTAATTCCTAAACTTCTAAAGACTTCAAAGAACTATACAGAAGCCAGATAAAGAGCTTATCTGCATAATTCTTATGCTAATTCATAGAAGGCGTCTTGACTAAAAGGATGTGCACACTAAGGGCTCACTGTTACTAATTCTTTTGCTCTGAAAGCTAACTATACAAATATTTAGTTGTAAAGTATCTTACTCTGCTTCTGTAAGTAAGTAGATGGTTCTGAATCAAAAGGTGAGCGTGGTCACTCACAGGTTGACCTTTTACTTCTCTAGACTATCTAGAGGTATTTTTAAGCCAGGCTACTACCACAATGCATGCGCGTAAAGAGGGCACCGTACAAATGCTCATGTGCTTTTTAAAGAAAATTAGTTTGGAGTTCAGCATAACAGCAAAAGAGAGGTTAGAAAATGAAATACTATTAGCCGCTGCCCATCGTGAATATGTAGTCACCCTAAAAGCTGGAACTATTAATTTTCACACCACGTTCTCCCTCCCTCAGCACTCCACTCCCACATCTCAAAGCATGGTGTATATTAATCACTTTACTCCTAAGAATAAAAACAATTTACAGTCCCAACATTACACATCTCTGACAATATAATTTCTGCATATTTATAACTTCGTAAAACTTTTAGTTCATAGAGTTCAAAGATGAATCAAAATTATTTACATTTATGTAAGAGAGAGTTTTCCCAGAGAATTTGGATAGTTTTTAATTATTATTTATTACCTATTTGAAAATATATATTGTTTTTAATACAATTTCTTGTTGTTAAAGAAAATTATTCTGCAGTTGGTTGCATTAAAAAGGAATAAAACGTCTAACAGCACATCCTGCTAACGTAATGAAAGATTGGGATTTGTATTTTATAAAACTAATATTTACCAACTAGTTAATAAAATAATGATGAGAAAAACACTTAAAAAACAGAATTAGGATGGTTCAGTTCTTTATGTGGACACTTATTCTGTTTCTGGTTTAGATACTCTTTTGGCACAAGGATCTATTCAGTCAGAACTGCTTTCAAACACAGTAAAAAAGGAAGGACAGCTGGCACCAAGACACTAAGGAGAAGAAACTTTCCTGCTGAAATACCCAGTGGTAACAAGAGCCCTGTATATATAACAAATATGGAATTGTGACATCATGTGTTATTAAAAATCTCTATTTTCTTGTGCATATTAAATACATATCTCTATCAGCCTGTGTGTTTATATACGTTTTTGAAACATCTATAAAACTCCATAATTAAAAAATATTATCCACTTCTTCTAAGTTATCAGCGTAAGGACTGTATGATAGAATTGTCAGCTGATGTAACTGAGAGTGCTGCAGGTACTGCTGGCCTCACCTGCACCACACCTGCACACCGTTCTCCTCGACTCCAAGAACAGAGTGCTACCATTTCAAATGCTTTTAAACAAATTGTGTGCAGCAGTCTTTAGAAATCACAGGGTTTATTCTAAAGGTTTTTCTACCCAGTGGTTTTCATTGTGCCTGCAATGGTTAGGGGGTTTCTGTTTACGCTGTTTGCTGGCTGGTTAATGAGTGTGTACGTACATTTTCATTACCAGATAACTGAATGTTCGCAACAGTAGTTCGGTAAAAAAACCATTGTTGCCCACAAACCAGTTCCCTGAGACTATCTTTAGAGATTTTTTTTATAAAAAAAATTAATTAACTAGGCTTACTTACTAGAAGAAAATAGTACAGTTCTGATTCATATCCATAAGCCAAGAAGGATTTTCATTTCAAAAAAGGGAAGGCACACAATATTAAACATAATTCTCTTATAGGTATAAAAAAATCCTAAAGGGTCACTGCTTTCCACAAAATGCTTAATTCTTCCTAGAATAACACTGATTTATGTGTATAGTAAGTAAGTCATTATGATAGAACCACCAGGCCAACCACTAAAGTGTCAAGATATATTATAGGGCTATTACTTCCTTCCATTTCATGAAAGACTTCTTTTTCCACTTCCTCTCCTCTCCATAAATATATATAGTCAGATTTTCCAGGACTCAGTTTGAATCCGTCTGCCCAAACCAGGGATGGTTTTAGCAGAGTGACGGTCTGTAGGCTTCTTAGTAGGTCTGACGGAGAAATCGTGGAATCAAACTCAGATGTAGGTTCTGGCTAAGTCAAGCACGATGTGCAGGCTGGGAAGAGTGTCCGCGTCAGTGGTAAATCAATATGCTGACACAGGTCTAGCATATTATATTAGAATTGAATAATTCAGATCACATGGGAATGGACACTTAAAACGCACATGTATCTGGATTAGCAAGGTATGGAGAAAATGCTTTTTTCCCCTTGTAAATTGTGTTCACTACGCTTTGTGCCAATTTATACAATCACAGAAATCTCAGCATCTAGTGAGTACAATTTGTTAGATCATATTTTAATCCACAGTCCACTTGGGTGCAGATGAACGGGCATTAAGAATCCCGTTTCTCTTCCCACTACTTTTACCTTTCCTGCTAAATCTGGTACGTATAAAATGGCTTCTTCTGCCTAAGAAATTTTACTTGTACTGACAGCCTGTAGCCTGAATATCCAATGGGAGATACTCATACAGAAGGGAGGATTTAATCTTAGAAGAATAAATCTTTCAGTATAATCCTGTGAGGCTACTGGACTTTTAAATAAACCTAACATGATCAGTAGCTTCTATCCATCATCCTGTTAATCAGTTCCAAGGTACTATTTCTGCAGGTGTCAACTTGTTTTTAATGAATCGAATTCTTCAATTCTTTTTCAAGAGCATTGAAATGGAATTGTTCCATGTACTAAGCACTACGTTTCGATAGGTCTCCTTTAAGAAAATCAATAATATATTTTAATCTTGCAGATATAGTGGTAGAATTATAGCTGTTGTCTTACAAGTACATTAATGTGACTTCTAATAGGAAGAAAACATCCAGCGTTCTTAAGAACTTTTCAACATTTTCGCTCTTTTCAGCACTCTCAAATGTAATACCATTTTTCTACTTGTGGAAACAAGGGTAACTGGAATAGCAGAAGCCAGAGTGAAGGAGCTGAAGGCAATGGAAAATATTCCACTTTCATTTCTAATTTGATCCGAAGTGGAAGCCATTGAAGGAATGTGATTTTATAGTTCCATATTGTGTTAATTTAGGGAATTCAAAACACTCCAATTGAAACCTGCAGCACTGCTCAGTACTAACAAAGACGATAACAAATTGTTAAACTATTTGCAAATTCTGTCCAGGGGATGTTTCAGAATAGAATACAAGGTCACATTAATCAATCAGTCCAGGGATATCCTACGCTGTTTCAAGGCACAGATACTATCACTCATAGCTAATTATCCCGGGGGGGGGAGGGGTGGAGAGCCGTTTTTATATCTCTTGCACGTGTAATTGGCTGCAACTGATCAATTTGGTTCTACCAGTTTATCCTTTAGCATTAACACTGCATTTCCTAATCATAAGTCAAGTGAGGTGGGGTCCTGATACCACTCTTTGTCAGTCAGTGGGAGTTTTAGCAATGATTTCAATGGATTCTAAGCTTAGTTTTCTATTGGCCACAGCACAGTGCATACAGAAGCAATAACTGAAGTTGCAGACGCATAAAAAATCCTAACGCATGACTCAGTGGAAGTAGTAATAGATTTTAGTCATGACCTCCAAACAATAATTACAAATCTAGTACGTAAGTGATGAGCAATGACTATACCTCACTACTTCATTGTAAAAATGAAGCAGGAGAAACATATTTAGAACTGCCTCCTTGTTTCAACCTTAAACAGCCTATATATGACATGTAGTTCCAAAGTGATTTTGCAGAACTTGGTAGATTCTGGTACAAAACCAATATAAATAGGAATTACTAACAGAGGTGACGAGATCTATCCTGCAACAAACTGAGTGATTTTACTCTTATTCTCAGCAAAGAACCATTATTTTCTTGAGTAATAAACTACAAAAATACACCAAAAATATCCTTACTCTTAAGTTCTTAATTTTATCAGAAAGCGTATATTGCTTTTGCCAAATTTCTGACTTCACTTACATTTCTTTTTATATGCTATATTTTTCTAATATGCCACTTGAATTAACAGGGCAACTTGTCAAACAAAAGAAACACCTCTGCAAGCGTGTCTTTGAAAGAGCTCTGCGAAACAAAGAGACTTTTAAAATGATCCAACATTAGATACAGACACCAGCTTAGTTATGCCGGACATCTGCTCCTCTAATTTCATCGACTTCAGTGCTCCTAATGATCTATGGCTCACCTATCACAAAGGGGAAAAATAAATACATGCTAAGCACACAGAGATTATTTTCTGAAGTTGCATTTCCTTACAGGGGATTAGGGTATTGACTAGACTGATGGAGCCATTCACTTCTTGGCGATACGTCCATATAAATGAGCATGAGATTAGGCCGGATAAATTCTTTCTGATGGCCTGGAAGTTAGCTTGATGGTATGATCCAATTTCCAATGAACAACGTCTACATTGCAGAAATTCTGGGTGAATTAGGTGTTTAGTACTTTCAGCCAAAGACAACTGATCAGGGAATAACCACAGGAATAAAACTATCTCTTACCTCCAGAGTCAAATCAGGCAAATTACATTTTTCTTAGTTTGCTGAAAGACCAGAAAGGAAAACAAATATATGTATGTACGTATGTATATATATATATGAGCCAAAGAAAAACACAATTTATTTTTTATGCTAACAGAAACAAACAACTTAAATTGTCTTAACCAATTAAATAATAGAGGTGCTTTTGGCACATATTTCATCACACATATAAACACACACAAATTCCTAAAAGGGAAATACAGCCAAATAGCAATTCACAGTATCACAGTATCATAAGGTTGGAAAAGACCTTTGAGATCATCGAGCCCAACCTAAATTCAGTGATGCAGAATGCGAATAACTGAACTCCAAAGGAAAATGATGCTTTCAGGACCATTTTATGAGCATCTCACTTCTCACTACTGTCCCCAAAGACTGGTTTGTCAGCAAAGCGCCACTGCTGCAAGGTGAAAGTACGGCAAATCTTACAGCAGAACTATACATATTGGTGCAAACCCTGCCTTTGGTGGAAGAACAAAGAAAATGGTTTCCTGCAATGCTGGATGTAGAGGTTAATTCTGCCTTCCCTCTTACATTATTGCAGAGAGACCTTCATAGGTAGCACAAATTAATCCACAAGCAAGAGGGCAAGATCTAGAGAAGAAAGTCAGTACAAGAACTGATTTGTCTTGGTAGCAGCTTTCTCACAATGTTTTGATTGAAGAGTTCTCAGAAACTTCTTTTAGTTGCACATCCTGCAATCAATTTCTTTGTAAAATGCATAAAAATCAAGAAATTGCATAAATACCACAGGAAAATGAGGTCACAAAGCCAAAGAATGATTTCTTTGCCTGGAGGAAGCAGAAGTATCCTGAAGTTCAAAATGTGCTACAATTCTAATCATTTGACTATCAAATACCAATAGTCCCAGTGCAGAGGATTTGCTTTTTACAAGTATCTGCTCTCTTGGCACAAGTGTTTTCTGGAAGATTATCTCATACCTTTATCTCTGTAGAGGATGGTCTCAGCCCAAAGACTTCCCCTACACCCACAAGCACCAAAGGAACACAGAGCCCTCGAAAAAACAAAACACAATTTCCCATAGGCAGAAATATAAGAAACACTTAAGAATTTTTTATAACATCCTTGGTTCAGTTTAAGAGACGCATTCTGAAGTATTATAAAAACACAGCATATAATATATATGAGCTTCTGCTCATTTGCTATTTGTGCAGCAGCCCTAAGGCACAGCATAACTCGGCCAGATTTCCAAAGACCTGTACTTCAAATTCCGTGTTTTTCTAAAAGTGCTCAGGTGAGACAAATAGTTGTAAGTTGAAAACTTACTTGAACTTTATAAAAGGTATCTTCAGCAGGACAATATTTAAAAGTAATCATTTGTATTCCTGGGCTTCTCACACACCTGGTATGAGAGTCTGCAAGATAAGGGTTGCTGTTCTTGCTCCCCGTTGAGGGCCAATGATGCTCAAGATCAAAGCACCTCTCAAAATGTTTTCTACTTACGAGATATGCTGGAGCACTTCATGTATTTTACTGGACCTCAGCTTTCCAGTAGACAATAACATCCGCCATCCTTTTTTCTTTTCAGTATAAGTTTTGCAAGAAGCTTCCCTTTCATTTTATGGGATGCCATTCTAAAATGGGTTGAGAAGTCAGAAAACAGACTCCTGCTCTTATGTTCTTACACATGAGCAAATTTCTGTCCTTTATATCTGCTTCATTGTAATAACATCTTCAAGGGACATGATTCATGTCACTTTCCAAGGGATGGTAAGATGATCTTTGTTTTTTGTGGCATCAAACCAAGAACAGACTTTTATTAATTCAATAAAGGCCGAGCAGATGTTACAGTCTTACCATAAGTGGCATTAACAGAAACTGGAATACAGGCAACAAATACAACATCAGTCCTAGTGAGCACTTTGTGCTCTCTACCAGCCATCCAGAACCAGAACTGGGATTGCCAGCTGAGCCTCCAGCCTTCTGCACCATTTTGCTAATGCAAACCCACCAGTAAATATGTTGCCGCTCTTTCCTTTTAAGCTACATCTGCTGCGATTATATATTTAAGAGGATGCATCTATGATCAGCACTGCTGACTTTTAATCTTTAGGAAACTTATCTCTAACCTCACACCACTATAGATATTTTTATGGTCACAGATAAAATGACTTAATGAATCCTATATTGGGATGAAATGCAGGAAACTACTACCAAGGGAAGCCCTTCTTTTCATTCTTTCTGAGTGAACAATCCATGCTGTACTTCTTGACTTTTAACTTTGAAAACAGTTGCTGATGACGTGAAGGGCAGCTTTTTCAAGTTTTGCACCAAGGCTGTCGATCAGAACTGTGAAGTGATAATAGTGGTTTGCCTTTAAGCAGCATGCTGGAAAATGTCATTTATTTGTAGTATTTGTTGAAATATTTGAGATATTAAAGATGCCAGAATTTGGATAAGTCTCCTTCGGCTCTTCAGCCACATAAAATCTTAAAAATGAATTATAATGCTTTCAAGTTATTTATCACCCTCCACGCAGTTTGTTGTAAAGGAAATGTGAACAGAATACATAGTAGGTAGTATAAACAGCTTTGCACAACTACAAATTCTAGTACAATTTTTTCCCAACCTGGCACTACAGCAATTCGCCTTCACTACAGTTGGCTGAGTGTGTAGTCAGTGGTGTTATCACCATAGAATCATCAGAAGTCAATAGCACAGTAGGAGTAGAACTCATTACTTTCAGCCTCAAAACAGCAAGGAAATAAAAGTTTTCACTGCTTGGCTATTTGTAAAGGACTTGATGCACACTTTCACATAATGCTTTTGAAGTCAGTGAAACTAACTCAGTGAAAAATCCCTTTATCGAGTTTGGCTGTGCAATGCTGGAAAGTTCAGAAGAAACTTGAAGATGCAGATATTTTTACTAATAAAAGGAGAGAATGTTCTTATAAGACAGAGAAAATCAAACTATTTCCTAATTCATGCATAGGGACTTCGATGTTTTTGTTACTAGTAGAGAGAAGTTTTATAGATCGAGGGAGAACCACAGGAATTTTTAAAATGAGCAGTAATGATCAGCTAAATTCACCACTAGAAAATAGATGCCTTCTTCTCCTGTAATCCATAAGATTAAGGAACTGTAATCATAGGAACCTTTAGTATTGATTCATTAAAATAAATCAGGTTTTTAATTAAAAAACCCCCTCTCTTGAGATTGTCAGCCTTATTCATGTATACGGAGAATTCTTCTGATTTGCACTCTGCCATCAGACTATGATCTCTTCCCCTCACCCCAAAATTACATAGGCATAATTTTAATAATCCCTTTTTTTGTTTGACATAGAATATTAATATGTTATGTATTATAGCTTAAGGAAAATGACTGACTGAGCAATCAACATGAAGAGTGGAACTTTTTACATGATGACTGACATGCATTCTTCTGAAGATGATACTATTCTCTGTCCAAAATCTTAAATGCAGGCTGTAAACAACATATGAAATTTAGCTTTTTAAATAGATGTACAGGAATCCAAAACAAAAAGAGAAAATCTCAGGTTTATTTAGCAGCTATCAATAGCGTTGAAAATACAGCGCAATTATTAGCTGAACTCTCCTGGTTGCCACAGAGATGGAATCTCATTTCTGCAGGTTGAATTTTGTATCCCTTTAGGAGTTAGCCTGATTGAGTAAATGAACCCAGGCAAAAATGTAAATTTACTATCAGTGGTGGCTTTTCAAACTGGCTCAAGTTTAAAATGAGTCAGAGGGTGATCAAACAAACAGTAGAATCACCAGGACTCTCACAGCTTCTGAGAGCAGACAACAGTAACCAGCTGAGGACAGAATTTCTTACTGAAGCCCAAGCAGCAGCCAGAGCAGTTCACTGATTGCCCACTGTATCACGGTCTCTGCTACGGATGCGGCTGAGATTATGTCACTGACGATTCACTTAAAAATATATACTATTCTATCTTGCTCTAATACTCAGTGCTAATTTTAGTGTTATCTGCATTTAAGGTTACACAATGAAAATTACAGTATAAAGTAACTGACCAGCTATTTTTGCATCACAACTTAACGAACTTTGCCTAAAAATGTTATGTTCCATTATCAAATAAAACTGTCTTTTAAAAATATTTCTAATGCTAACCTGCTTAACAATTCCAACAAACTTGGCTTTGTTAACAGGTCTCCCGGGTATAAATGCTGGCCTTAAATTAACTTAACACAATTTACAAAAACTTCTTCCTTTAGATCAGCATTTGACTCTTAAATCATTTGAAAATTGTACCATTGCAAAGATCCTCTATGACAACACCAGCATTTCCCAGGAATACAGACAACAATTCTGTCTTAAGCAGAGAAGGTGACTGGTTGTGTTCATTTGGAATTACTAAGTAACAATTTAGGCAAAACACAAAGTTCTTTTCCTACTTTACATATTGCCATCCATCTACTTGGCAGCACACCCAACAGAATTTCAGGGAACAGTTAGCTTTTTGAGAACTTATTTCTCATTTTACAGGAGAATTCTTTTATGCCATTTTGGATACTCAGTTAAAGCCTAAATGCTATAACATGGGAAAGCTTGAGTCGCCCTGGGAGAACTCGTACGTTCACACTGCAGCCCAAACTCCAAGTAGGAAACATTCCTAGGAACCTCTGTATCTAATCACCTGCTGTTATTCATTGGTGCTTTCTATTTCCTTCAAAACTCAAATATCCCAAAAGAAAAACCAGAACCCCCTCATACGCTGCCCTCCCTCAACATATTCTGGATTCAGCTGGGGAGAAGGCATGTGTGTGCAACCAAAACACACAGGAATAAAAGGAACTGCACATGCAAAAAGTAAATTCAGATATCGTGAAAATCCAACTAAATAAATAAGCCCAGAAAACTCAGAGTTGCTGCTGCATCTATCCTTACAATCCCCTGTTGTGGCAAAGCTCTGAAGGAGCCTCCAAACAGCATGCGATTTCATAGACCATATGATCTGCAATATTTACCATGCATAATGGAAAGAGATAAGGCAAAGCAAACAGCTTGAATTTTGTATTTCCTTGCTTTTTATTTAGTCTAGGTTGTTAGCACCATGTGATTATATATTTGGGAGTCACTGTGTTTGTGTGTATGCATATGTGCATGTGTGCATATATAGGTATAAACAAACGATAATATAGTCATTTCACTGTATTTCTCATGTATCATAAAAGAATACCTTCTGAGCAATTAGCTCTGAATTTCTTTTCATTTCTTTCCTGACGAAAAGAAAAAGCATTGTTCATTTCAGTCAAAACTAGATAAAACAAATTATGCTTGTTTACAGCTCCTGTGTTCTCTCGTTGTCCCTAGAGAATGCTGCCTTTTTGTGGAGGTCCTGAGCTTTAATAACAGATGTCAACACTTACAATCAGAATATTTGATCATCATTTTGTAACTTTAAAATGCAGTTATAAAGTGTTCAGAAAAATGAGGATAAATGGGAAATGCATTTGCTAAGCACACCTTATTTTGTTGATCAGTACATACACAAGTGGGAAACACGCATACATAGAAATTCTGAAGGAGGAGAAAACCTCCATTACTCCATTGAAAATGTAAAGGCACGCGTTCGGAAGGGATTCCTCTGGAAATACAATAATGCATGCAAGTCCTAGGTCACTACCAGAGGAAGAAAATAAATAAATAGATAAAGAGGTAAATAGATAAATAGATAGATAGATAAATAAATACATTAATAAATACATACCTGGGGGTGAGGGAAGAAAATAAATATGAGGGTAACTCAATACATCAAGGCTTACCTGCTCTTTCTGTGTAGGGACTAATAGGGTTATATTACTTCCTTTTATTATTTTATGTTTATCTCTGAATTTCCACTTGTATTCCTTACTAATATCTCTTATAGATAACACTCAGCCGCTTGAAATCTGCTCCTACCAATCTTTACTGTTCCACCCTTATCTAAGGTTTTCTGCCAAAAATAAAAAGGAAGAAAAAAACCCGCCCATTGTGCTTGGGAGGTTCCGGGGCAATGCTCGTCCTGCCCAGCAATAACGAGCTGCCACTTCTGAAGTCTGGGCATGATGTGAAGGAAAGAGCCCTTCTGTGCCATCATATTTTCCTGAATGGAAATGAAGGGAGTACGAATTCATCAGGAGCGCTTTTCTGGTTTTGACAGGTCCCAGCCAAGGCCACCTGAAAAACAAGACTCCTGCTCATTTCTATGTGCTTTGAATCAGGTCCTGAGAAAACATGTTTTCCATTTTTGGTTGCTTTCCATGATTACCTTCAGGTCAGACTGAATTCTATGGGAAAGAAACCTCTTTATTTATGAAATATTCCAGTTTCTGTGCCTACAGTTATCATCATTATTTGCAGAGCTGTTTGTATTAATAACATTTGACAGTATGTATTATTTTGGAATTAGACACATCAAGCAGTTGTGATCAATTACCTAAAAAACTTATTTATCATGTCTTATCAGATTCTGACCTTTTTTTTTTTTCTACATAGGAGAAAAACATATAAGGAACCCAGAAGAATGCTGAAAAAAGATAATGTACCTACAGGATTTATTATTGTCTACAGATTATTTGTACTAAATCTCATGAAACTTCTGAGATGCACAAACTGTTGATGACAATCTTATTCTCGTTCCAATATGCTTCCGCTTTTTCTAGTTAGACTTTATATTTCTTTAGTTCATTTTGATTATTTATCATTTGAGGTCCTTTTTTTCCTTTTCTTGTGTTTCAGAAGAGTTAGTTATGAGTTTATTGTAACATATGTAAATCTGCTTATTTTTAGAAAATACTCTTTAACACTCTGGTTTTCTTGTCAGAGCCTGTCGTGCTAATAGCTGTGTTAATAAAATTATTATCTACAGTGAAGGGACTGCTTTCCATACACAGAAATTCAATGAGACGGAAATTTTTAGGAACTGATCTCATTCTTAGCAGTGGTTTGGTGGACTCTCTTAACATCTGGCCATGTGCAGACTGGAAAATACTTGATGCCAACAGAGACATCATTAAATTAGCTCTGCTTTTGTGTCTCCCCTCTTTTTTTCCAGTTTCATAAATTAACTCGGTTAGTTAAATGCTAATGAATATCTGCATTTAATGAGCTTGTTTCCACAGGAAAACTCGGTTTCAAGAATGCTATCGAGTTAAGATTTTGTATTCATGGTATTTTGTCTTCCTAGAGGAACGAAGAAGCGAGTATGTGCATCCACTACAACCCAGGTGTAAGCCGGGTTGGTTCACGAGAGACTTGCAGGTACCTCTACCTTATTAACCTGACATGAGGAGCTTATTTATCATTTCTGTAGGCTTTGATATTATCACCCACTACAATGCACAGAGCAGTGCGGAAACAAACTCCACACTGCACTTGCTCTGCTCTAGAGCTTCGTACCCTTTCCAGCCCAGACGCGATAGCAGCCCATCCCAACAACTCCAGATGATTCAGCGGGGGCTCAGGGTGCATTTTGATATGCAAACTGCTGCACTGTAGCTATTTTCTTTCACCTTGCTTTTACCTCTCATTCCAAAAGAGCAGGCTTTGCCATAGGAAATACAAGAACTGACCAGCTTTGTTATGTGAACATGAAAAATAAAAACATTCATCTCATTAATACACATAATTTTCACACAGAAAGACATAAAGGCTTTAGAACGGGCACTGACTAGTCAAGCCATTCTTCTATCACTAAATCTGCATAAATTAGGGATGACAAAACTGAGTTTGTCACAGAAACACAGATATCAAGAGACTATACAGTCTTTTAGTTTTGTTTTTGTCCTTGCTGGATGAGTAATCATGACCTGTATATAATTGGCTTTTAATTTCATCTTCATGTATCACAGAGTTAAGCAAAGCTGTCCCCTGCCTGGCTTCTATGAGCTACCTTAATCAAGCTTACATATATTAAACATGTCCTTGTTTTATTCCTAGCTGTTATAGCTCATCTGTTCTCCAGACTACGTTTCCTGACATTCATGATTAAGAAACTCGCCATTCAAAGCAAAAGTGACTTTACCATTTGACTGTAGATCCTAAGGAGCGAAGCCTCTAAAAGATTAAATATTTAATCCTTTGATCTACTGTGTTGGCAACTGCCCCATCTATTTTATAAGCAAGTTAACAAAAGTGTTATGGGACCTGGGATTTGTGTAATGGGGCAGTGTTAAACCTTTCACTCTTCTGTGCTAAAAAAGTGCGATAATATTTTTCCAACAGAAAAATATTATTGTGATCTTTGTATAATGGTACTTGGGGTGAAACTGAACATAGATGCTATTTTAAATAATTTCATATGATGAATTTACCAAGATACATAAGAGCAAGTTATTCAATATATTCAGTATCAACAATAAACAAGTGCTTAAGAAATGAGGAAGTTCATCACAAAGAAGCAGCTAAGTGAATTTTAAAGAGCAGGTTGATGTCTCCTGGAGAGTGTGGAAAGTATGAATGGTCACTGAAGACTGGACAAGGTTAAACATGGTATTGAGTGAAAGAGCAGAACAGAAGTATCAGGAAATCTCTCAATCCAATTGAGAGAATTCATTTGAGGAAAGAGACCAGAATAATCTATTAAACAGTTTTATCAAGATGAAATTGTTTATCATCTCCTCACTATTACGGGTATATCCTTAGATAAATTTTTATTCTTAGATAAAGCCCTAATATCACCAAACTGGTTCCACTTTAGAAAGTTTAAGAAGCACAAGAAGATGACTGGAAAAATGTTGGAAGAGCTCCAGGCTTTTTGGTCCAGAACCTAAAGTGTAATAACAATCCACAAGTATTTAAAATGACAGCAGTAAGCGGTCTGTGACCAATTGTACCTTATTAAGACTACAGCAGATTTATTTGCATCAGAGTTAGGTTTTAGGGAAACCTTGCTAATTTTGAGGAAATAAGTTACCTAGGAAAAAAACAGAACAACTCTGTAACGTTTCCTTTTATATTTATGCAAAATAAGTTACTTATATTTGCCAGAAATTTATCAGATGTAAGTTATCCTCCTATCCTGTGGCTCTGACAGGCTAGACAGATAACTTTTTCAGGACCATTCTAACTTAACATTTCTCTGAACCCTCCTGTAACTGATAGGCATCAACGTTTTTCGGCAAAAAACTGCTGGTGTGACAAGCATTTAACACAGGTCCGCGCGCGGTGCTCCAAAAGAGTTGTAAGTTTCAGAGAATTCTAAAGGAGAACCCCTGCTTCTCAAGGAGATTAAGGAATCTCTGAAAAGGATTATCACTTTTCATTTTAAGATTAAAAATACTACATTACACCCTGGTGCAGTTGAAGTAGACAAGTAATCCTTTGCCTTGCTGAGGTATTTGCAGTAAATCTTCATCCTTCGTTAAAGAGAATCAATACCAAAATGTGATTGAAATATAAAATAGCACCTTATAAATTATAACTTATATCCCTGCTCTGCTTTACTTGAAGTGAGGACTATAAGTTGTCTCTTTGTTCAGACCTTACCTTCTCTAACAGAGTTGGTATCTCTTGTTCAGTAGAAAGTTGCAGGAGCTCTTTAGGGACAACTCAGTTACTGCCCAGTGCCTGACCCTGCTCCTCAGATGTAACCACAGCCTGGAGCACCGGTTTCTCTACTCTGGGGCCGCAGGGACTCCATCCATTTCACACTTTGATCGCAAAGTGCTGGCAAGAGCTTGTTCAAACAGACATATTTCTGTAAGAAATAAATCCAATTATTTTTCATGTTCCTCAGATTCTTCTCTTTATTTCTTGCTCATTCTAAACAAACTTCCGCCCCCGCTGTTAAGCTCACGAGGATGTATGGCGATAGAATTGGGTGGTTAAAAGAACAGAGGGATTGCCTACAATCCTTAATCCAGACGTGTTCACAGCAATGGCAGCAGGAATTCCTTAATTCATTCTAATTCTCTTGTTCATACATTTAAGATGAAGGACGGGGCAGTTTTTGCAGTAATACTTCAGAGAGCAACGTTCCCATTCACTGCCATTCCAAAACTGACCGGGTTGGTCTTTCTGCCCTTCACATGGATATAACTATTCTTGAAATCAAAGGTTATTCACAGTTCTCGTACAGTCAGACGTAGATGCATCTGTAAGGCGTGCAATGACAGCACAAAGCCAGTGGTAATGACAGATTAAGGAAAACCACAGGATACAACGGTAAATAACATTCAAATCCATAGCAAAAAAGGCGACAGAGGGCTTCACATATGCTTTTCTTTCACAAATAATCACATAATCTATTTGCTTTTTGAGATGCATTCTACATATACAGTCATAATGTTTTCTTTGATGAAAGGTTTTCAATAAGTCATGTAAAAGTTCAGTTTTTTATGACTTTTATGAGGCTTTAATTCAACTGGCTGCCTCTATGTGCCCTCCTTATGGGGCAAAGGGAAATGAAAGGATTTGTCACAGTGTATAACACGCTTAATTCTTTTCTTTCAAATTCATCATCTTTAATTTCGCAATAAAAGTAATCATAGATGTATTTTTTTTAAAGGATTCATTGTTCTCTGATGCCTGTAAACAGAGATAACCTTGGGGAAATCTGTGAATGTACTCTCTGAATGTGTCTTGCAAGAGTGGTTGTGTTAAGTGCTCTCTTTGTCAGTCCTAGCACAAAATACTGTGGCCTGTTATTCTTAGTCTGGCTTGCAGGCTTTCTTCTTCATGAATACAGATGACTGTATCATGAAATTTAATTTAAATTATCTGACTATCTAAACCAAATGGTAATCCATAAAGAAACAAACATTCAATCTACAACCGAGGATTCATCAAACAAACATTATTCAAACTCCATATGAATTAATAAAATTCTGAGATGGCCTCTTTATTTCATTATACTCGTGAAACCTATTTTAGATTATACGGGTTACATAAGTGAGTACCTACGAAAAGGACATTTCACAATCAAGACTAAACCAGGGGTATTTTTTAAAATCTTCATGTGTGTAATTCTATAAAATGCAAAACCTATTGTCTTGCAAATAAGTTTCAAAAGTGTCATCACCTTGGTTCTGTGTGGTTTTAACAAATGGCTTTAAATAATCTCAGAATATAACTGAATGCTGCAGAACACATTAACTCGGGAAAATATCTGTTTGGAACTTGAATATAGAATTGTTATCATATGGATATGAAAATCCATCACTGTTTTAAGGAAAAACTGAATTTGGTTGAAAATTTATATTTATTTTTGACTGAAAGTTTAGTAATTATTTCTAGGTGTTATATGGAGAAGAGAAATATTTTTTGTAAAAATTGAAAAAATGCAGAATATGTTTGAGTGACTTGCATGTTGGTCTCAAAAATACGAAAGCGAATAGTAGAATTTTGTAATAAACTATTCTCAAGGTTTCAAGGACTAATTATAGGTTTGCTTTGGTACATACCTCAATATTAAATGAAGCCAGCTGAAAACTGAGACCATCATAGAAGGGTTTGTGGACAAGTGATGTAATGGACTCTCTGTGACTTATCTGGAAAAATCAAAGAGTAAACACAAATAAGGATAGACCTGAGTTGAAAAGTATACTTCTTTATGATTATAGATATAGTTCTTCTATAAGTATTTTTCAAATACAATTCCATAATTTTTATAACCAGGCTACACAGCAAAGTAACTATGCTACTTCTAATATATGTTGTTGTATATTTTCAAATCTTAAACCCAACGAATTTCTCATTTTGATTATTCTCAAGACACAGCACACACCTTGTTTAGCATTTGATTGTTTTATTACTAAGAATTATGCAGCTAATTAAATAACCTTTGTCTTAGCCTTTAATTTTAAACTCATCTCGCCCTTCCGGTAGGCTGATTCGCAGCAAATTAAAATGGGAGTATTTCACTTGATGAATTTATCCATCCATCTGTTCTAAATTTTTCTGTCAAAACCCCCAAATATACCTGATGCTTTCCTGATAAGTAAGCATAGTAAAAGCTGGGATGTGGAAATGAGCGGACTATGACACTCTCCTGCTAGTCTAATGGGTTTGACACTTGCCTATCTTACTTGTCAGCTTGGAAGGTATCTGGATTCGTTCAAAGATATTGCCATATTCACAAACAGACAACATGTTTCTCTCTTTATCATATCTGACACACAGTGTAAGGCAATAATACGAAGAAAAATCCTGCTGCTATTTTAAAATCTACTTAAATATAACTCCCTGAATTTCTGCCCAAAAGATATGACAAGGTGAATTAATCTATTGGGGTTTAGAACCACAAAGTGACCTCTGCTACTTGACTCAAGTATCATATATACTATTTTATACATCATCTTATAGTTGTCTGTCATGTGCATCACAAGCAAAAGTCTGAATGGATGTTATCATCCAGCAACTCATCTAACACCAGGTCTTGTTTTTCAAGTAAATGTTCACAATAGGTACTAAATGTCATTACACTGAGCTTTCTCCTTATAAAGTAATTTATAAGTAAAAGGGCATCCCAACTATCATTTGGAAAATAACAGCTGAAAAATAACTTCAGAGGACATAAACACCATATGCATGGGCTTCACAGCCCTACTCTTGCCACCTTTCACTCCCAATGTATTTTTGTTATTCACGTGGCTGTTTCTTATTGACTCTACCAAACATGGTACTAAAAGATATCGGGTGAGATATCGAAATCACTTTCCAAGGGAATTGAGTTTCCATCAGCCATTTACACTTTCACGGTTTCCTCTGCACGCCCTCTTTCCATTCCTCCTTGGTTTCATGATTTAACTCCATGGATGCTGAAGGCGAGCCATGCTAGCATTCAGTTTTTAGTTTGCAGAAATCATAAGAGAAGAAATTCTATAATTCTCTACCCCTCTCAAAATGAGTATTTTTCTGAGGTCACATTTAGTTTGCTGTGGTTTTACCTTTAAAATTTAAATTAATCCTGATTAAAAAATACAGGCCAACTTCCAACCTTCACCCAAGTGAAGCTTGAGTGAAATAATAATAAATTCACATGAAAACAAAGGAAGAAATACTGAAACTATGGGCTCCAGGGGGAACTAGAGAAGGAAATCTTGTCTTTAATAGTGTATCTAAGACCTGCACAATTCAAGAACATGTAATTCCTATATCCCTGGGGCTCCTTAGAAAGTCTTTATTGAGAAACTTTTCTCTGTTTCTTAAAATGTCATAATCTTTATATATGTATATATAAAATAGTTTCCTATAATAGTTTTCTATAGTATGGAGGGAAAAGTAAATACGAATATGAAAATATGAATAATAGCAAATGCAAAGAAGCTTTGAAGAAAACAAAATTTCTGCCAAAATCTTGTGGAATAAAAGTGTAGACATTTATGGATTTTAAACTTGGAATTACAAGGAGCTCTACATTTTTCTCATTGCTCTGCAACAATAGAGAGAAACCTTCAGAATGTAATCCTCTCCCTTTGCCCTCTCTGATAACTTATTCAGAATGATGGGGTGATCTGTCTTTTCCTTTCCCAAGTAATATTCATATCATAATCATATTCTGTTCTTCAAGATGATCTGTGAGCATTGCTTGTCAAATGGCCATATATTATTCAACAGCAGTGGTAGTAAAATGGGTACCCCACCTTTCTTTCATCCTCAATTAGTCTTTACCTGCAAAGCTTTGACAGACAAAGACATTATCTTATGGAAAAATGTGTTTTATTAAGTTCATCTCCAAATTAACAGTGTTCTGTAAGTTCCCCCCAAAAAAAATCGTGTTCAAAATAGACTTACATCCACTTCTCCTGCACAATTTTCAGCTTGGTTACTGAATTGACAGTGGCAGGTTGCCCTCGTTCACTCTCTACGTGTAGATTTTAAGGACAAGAGGCACATTAAGATCATTCAGTATGCCCTACTAACAGAATATAGGTAAAAAACTTTACACGTTTGCTCCTTGGTGAGCCCAACATATTTTCTTTGACTAAAACATATCGAACAGCTAATGACACAATACTCCAGATTAAAAACAAATATTTTATTACTGTAGATGTGGCTGAGAATATGTGAGAAGCCAACAAAACTCTCCTCTAAAAGTCTTGATGCTGTTTGTTATAGACAAGTAGAACGAGGGTGCATAACTCAGCGAGTATAAATAGTCTTTCAGCTCTTCTATCAATATTTTATGCTATTCATGGGGAAGCAGTAAGGTAGTATAAATGGCTTGTAACAACACAGGTAAAGTAAAGGCTGATCTATTAACACCATTAAAACTTAAATATTAATTCCTGAAGCCACAAAATGTACTGATGCCAGAGCTGAAAATGGAAATGTTATAAAAACCCAAAAAAGGTGTTTATTTGTTTAGGAGCAAGGGCTGCATTGTGGTTTGAGGCAC
The DNA here is from genome assembly GCA_013389885.1 of Geococcyx californianus. Lineage (NCBI taxonomy): Eukaryota > Metazoa > Chordata > Aves > Cuculiformes > Neomorphidae > Geococcyx > Geococcyx californianus. Next base: position 160,142 of record VWPV01012804.1, read on the forward strand.
AGCCTTGAACAGAAGATGCTACATAAACTGTACCAGCCCAGAAATAGCTTTGGGAGACATTGTGCCTGAGGCAAGTTCTACAGGACATAGTTCTTCTGGTGGAGCTGTGTAATGAAGTGTGATTTTGGACCAAAGGAACCACACTTCTCGGGTAGACAGTCATCGTGGCAAACGCTGCGTTCCCGCTAGCACGCCTTGCCGTGCCCGGGGAGAAGGGAAGCTAAGCAGGGCACTGCAATGAGCTGTATTTGCCCAAGCGTGCTTTTAACTTGTATTAGCTGCTGTCGTACCAGGAATACCTTGCTGGCACAGATGGCACTATTCATAACGCCAACCATGATCCAAGGCATATAAACTGGTATCAGTAAAGAAATGGACTGGTTTATAGCTCTTTCATATCACCAGAGAAATAATGAAATGCCTTCCAGTAACCTCAACTTCTAGGTCAGAGTCCTAGTACTACTTTTTCCCCCAGCCTTGTCAATAGTTCTGGGTGAACCCATGGGTACAACCTCATATCTGGATACTTTAAGAATAGATTTCGAAGTCTACCATTCGGTTATCTATTGATTTTTCAACTATGCCTTTAGTAAAACACGAATGTAAGCTATTAATCAGTTAATTTCCTTAGAACATTTTAGAGTCTGCTTGGAAATGGGAGTCACAAACCTGGAAGGAAATGAAGTACAGCCAAACTACTTCTCTTTGCTCTTTCAGTGGCTCGTGGTACAGCAGAAGTAGCTTGAGAATTCAAAAGCATTGTTTACAACAGTTTAAAGCAATAATAAAAGATTTGAAAAATTACAGCCATAAAGCTCTTTGAATTTCCTATAATGTCTGCCACAGATATATCTGGTTGTTAAATACACATTTTTAGAAACAGTCTTAGGTAAATTCTTTTGCACTTGATATTGTTGCGGAGAGTTGACGACAAACATCAATATGCCAATGGTTTCACTAGAACTCGGTTTTAACAGAGTAGAGGTCAATATGCATTTTACTTTAATATAAAAAATAAGTGTACATCTAATAAATGTTACATATTTCTTGATAATAGTATTTGCATCTCCCAAGAAATACCAGCATCACTTCACATCTAGTCCAGATTTTGTGACCAATCCCTAACATACATAGTTTTACTTTGAAAAAGAGTGTGTTTATTTCTATAGAAAACAAAATAATTATTTAAATGATTCAAGATCCATCCCTCACTCCTTACTATCTGTAGAAAGTACCTTCATGCACTAATGTTCCTAATGACCACTGAAAGGTAACTGCCCATTAAGCACTGTTAGGATATGGGCCACGGATATTACCTGTACACGAGCACGGTGGCTCATATAGCTAGGAACAACACAAGAGTTTAAAAATACGGAAAGTTCGCCTTGTGTGCATATATCTAGTTTCAAATGAATATTTCATGCCATATTAAATATTAAATAGTATTAATAACTGATGGAATTCTGATTTTTGTTAATATACACATATCTTTTGAATCATACATGTTAAATAAGTTTGTTATATTAGATTAAGTTCTATTTTGTAGAGGATGGTGGATGTATTATTAATTATTATTCACGGATTTATGCATACTACTGGGCTAAGCACAAGAAAATAAGCAGTGATACAGATGCCAGATACAATTTTATCATTTAAATTTCAGCAGTATTCTATGACATTTCTCAAAATAAGGAGATATGTTTTATGGTGGCCTTAAAAGCATTACAGAAGAAAAGACAAACAAACGTGTTTCATGGAGAGATTTGTAGGGTCTTTTCTGGGTTCTCCGCATGTACGAATCTCTGAGAGTTGCTGATGAAAGTTAATGACAGATTAGTCACGCTCTCCAAGATACATTTACAAGTGAAAAATGACTGGCCCTTCACTCCCAGACAGTTACAATGAGGTATCGACTTGATATTCCAAGCAAAGCAACCTCTAGAGCAGCAACTAATACGAGATATATCAGAGCAGATAAAAAAGCACCAAAAAAAAAAAAAGCATTAAATAGAACTAAAAATTTGATCCCTATCCAGATCAAATAAGAGCAAAAGGTTTATTGTGACAAAGGGGAAAACAAATCAGATGGACTTCTTTCAGCAAAGTGCCATTTTCTCATAATACCTATTTTTAAGCTGAAGCTATAACACAACTGAAATGTTTATATGAAATCATGCAACTGTCTCCAAGCTGCTCATGAAAAGAACCTACAATGCCTCTCGTTCTAATATTTTCTAACTAGAGTATTTCCATTTTTCAGCTTAAACCTTTTGTCCACTGCCAAGTTTCCCATCAGATTGTAATAGAAATTTTTTAACACTTAAAAAGCTGTCAATTTTAATTGACACTCTTTTGCCCTCTTTTTTGGTACTCCCTTGATTTTTAATGAAGCAAATTAGTCCCTGTGGAGGTCGGTTATATTTGCTCATAAATAGTTCTCCAGTTCTCATGCAGGTAGAGAGAAAGGGTCACTATCAGATAAAGTGATAATTGAAATGAAGCAATATTTTCACAAGCTGGCACACAAAAAGCACAGACTGCATAACCAGTAGCTTTTCCAATACTACTCTTAGGGTTTTTTAACCAGAGAGAGGCAATCAGACAGCATCTTCACTCACTTGTCCAGTGTCATATCTAAGTACGTCTAGAAAATCCATCTGTATTATCAAAGATATCTAAATGAACTATATTAATTCTTTAATCCCTCAATTTAGCTACAGATTATTCAATTCAAATATGTTCTGTAAAACTAAAACGAAAGATGCTGCGGAAAAGCAACTTCTAAAAGGCAGATTTTAAACATCCAGGCCTGTGCTGGATGAGGGAAACAGTGTTTGGAACCTTTAACAAATCAATTGTTTGGAGTAAATTTATGTCATTTGTAACAATCCAGAAATCAATTACGATGCACAATCTTCACCAAGGTCTGTAGATTTTACAGGAGAGTAAGCAAGACAGCAAAGAAAATTAATGACAATTTTTATGTAAGAAACTTTGATAAACTGGTTCCATTTGCTACATTTCAATATTAAAGTAATATGAAGTATTTTAGTGATGATTGCAGAGACAGAGAAATATTTGAATTGATTAGTGTGCAGTTTATATTTATTCCACTTAGGCAATTCCTACTGAGATGCCCACAGAATAACCACAAGCTGTCCATTCTTCGTCCAGTCCAACAGAAATGTCCATACAGCGTCGCATCCGTATCGCCAGAGAGGGCAAATAGAAACACAACTCTTAGGTTTCAAAATGGCTACTTTTTTGATGACTACTGTTCATCTTTGGCATGAAATACAAAGCTTATGTACATCCCATGCAAGTGTAGTCCTCAAAGCTCACCCTGATATTGCAGAAAGGTACTATTTTAGTAATTCCCGTTATTTCTCCTGTAATACAAGCCGGCCAGCAAACCAACACTAGTTTCTGTCTACGATGTGGTACCTCACAATACCAAATTCAGGCCACACTCATACCACAATGAGGAGATCAATATAAAATCCCAATGGCTTAGAAACATATATACCGATATCCCTATAAATTACTTCTAATTATAGCTGTGGATAATTTTATTTAGGAGCTCCAGATTAGCTGGATTCCATCAAGTTCCAGTACCGCTGTACTGTAGGTAAATAGCACTTGTCAGAAGCAGACAGCTAAAATAAGTTATATTAGAAAAGAGAAATATATATGTATTTTTTCCCTTTTGCTGATATTTTTACATGTAGGTTTCTTTTCCTGGGCCTCTGCTGTAATTTAAACATTGTCTGACATTATTGTTACTTGTCCTTTACCATTCTCACCAACAGTAAGTGATGACAGTAAACACTCGTAATAACCATTCTTTGCTTGAGTTGTAATGATCATCTCAACATTTTCGAGCACCAAGAGAGATTATGGAAAATAACTTTTTGCTGAAGTAAAGGTTCACATAGTCTTGGGCAATGGATTTGGGTAATTGCCTTAACACTGAAAACATCTGTTGGCAGTAAACATTCATGACTACTGTTTCTTCTCCATTTCTACCAAGAATTTATTTTACTTTTTTTTATTTTTTTTTACCACTTTCTGCCCAATTTTACTCATCTAAAAAGTATTCTTGTCAGGTGAGGTAAGGTCAAAAAGTTGTTCTAGCTCTTTCTGAAAATCAATTGAATACCATCACCCCACCAGTCCTAGGAGATATACCTTTGCTTCAGGTCTGACAAACTGCTCCTCAGTTTCCAGCTTGCCTCCTCCAGGCTAGATTTCTATCTTTCTAACATCTTCTGTATTAAAAAACCCCCAGGTAACTTGCTTCCTGTCTAATGACTACTTGAGAGGATTCATAGTTACAGAAAATCAATGTTTTAAATGGTATTGAACAATGCTCTGAGAATCTCAAGGTGACTGGTTCAATCTTCACTGATTAAACATGACACAGTATCATCAAAGTGAGCTGCAAAGTTGTTTTTTGCCTGTTTTCATGCGCCTTTTCAGACAGAGCATCACATAATTTCAACCAGGAACTGACCCTGAGCTACAAGAAGACAATGAGAGTCTGCAATATATTTGAAATGAGTGGAAACAACCAAATTTGATGAGGGGCTGAGGATAAACTGTAAGGGGTGAAATACTTGCAAACCAATCAAAAGGTATTAAATTTGGAAGAAAAATATTTCACAGTATCACAGTATGATAAGGTTGCAAAAGACCTTTGAGATCATTGAGTCCCACCTATGACCCAACACCAACACCTACTCCTACTCGTCAACTACACCCTGGAACTAAATGCCTCATCCAATCTCTCCTTAAACACCTCCAGGGATGGTGACTCCTCCACCTCCCCAGGCAGCGCATTCCAATGTGCTATTTGAATTCCTATTTGAAGGTATTATAGATATTATAAAAGGTAGATAATATCCATCTGCTAATCTGCAAAGCTAGGTGATATTTTTCTATCTATTTACTTCAGCTAAACCAGAAAGCCTTAAGAGAGGAGCCAGGACTCTACAACGAGTGGCACTGCCATTATCCTTCAGGGTGATGCTGCATCCTGCTCTGTCTTGGCCCCATATTTTTTTCTCCTGTGCAGTGAATGCTTTCATGCAGTTTTTGCAGGATGCTGGAGTGCTTTTTAGAAGCTGTGAGTAGATTTTGTCAGCTCTTTCAGGCCAGAGTAAAGGTTACCATGTTTTTCCAGATCTTGATCCTTAAAGAATAGCAAGCTATGACACCTTCTTCACTGCCTTTTCTGGTCATTACTCAGAAGAGAGTAGTAAACCTCATTCAATCATTCCACAGAAATTATATAAGTACCTCCTTCCAAGAAAGAGTGCAGGTACCGAGTGGATGTAAGTGTCCTCAGACACCTTTCCTTGCATTGGCTTTTCTCGACTATCATTCTGCAGCACTACTTTTCACCAGCCCGTTGACAGAGGATTCCAGATCTCTCCCCAAGGAGAAATACTTAGGACTGAAGAAATTAGACATTTTATTTCATCTGCTTCTCCAAGTGTGAAACATAAAAATCTCAGTTTCCAGGCAACTTTTCCAAGGAAATATGGCTTCTTTAAAGTTATTATGGTTTCAGTGATTGTAATGATTATTTCAATGTAAAAATACCTCTTAAAAATAAAATGACAGGTTGTCAAATTCACTGGTGATAAATGGTATTTTGAAAATCCAACAGAAAAGCAATTACAATTATAGGACATACTTTTTGTATTCATACTTCTGAGTTTTGCACTTACATGCCTCAAATGCCTCAGGTAAAGAGCAATTCAGCTTGCCAGCATAGAAAACTTGTGTGATATAATGAAGAAAGCTTAAATTATGTCCTACAGCTTTATTGAAAGCAATGTCTATAACCTTCAAAAGCTCTGAGCATGTGTTCTACATCTCCAGCTCCGAAAAGGTCAAACTTCTTTTTCATTCTTCTTTCTTATTTGTCACTGCTTTCTTTTCAGTAGGTAAACAAAATGCTCATAAAAGAGAATGTAACAGAAGAAGCTCCAGCAAGACATGACATTGAACTTCTGAACCTTGTGCTCTTCTGAACAGGAGTCAGGATTGGGGCAAGTTTACCCAAGCTACTCTACCCATCTGATTAATGATCTTCAATCCTGAAAGCTGCCTGCTTCTCACAGAAAGGTTGGGAAGGGTAGAAGGTTAGGAGACAAAGTGTTCTTTCACTCATATTCACATGTGAAAACCTAGTCAGATGCTTTCAATACAGTTGAAAGAGCTGTTGGAAGTGTTTACTTTTTTCTAAAGGTCTTAGAAGGCAGCTTGAAAAACAAATGAATACGGGAGGATGTCTCCTGTAAGAGGATACATGCCTCTGCCTTCCACCTCTGCTGGGTAAAGCACCTGTCAGTTGGTTGTACTTTTCACAACCACTTCATTCCATTTCTGAGGGTAGAAATACGCCTAATCAACTACTTCCTCAAAGGAATCATCCGAGACCCTGTCAAATAGCTCAAACCACTCTGAGGATAACACAGTGCAACAGTGACTTTGAAAGGAAAGGTGACATTAGATCAAATCCACCCCTTCTATTAACATTCATTCTTCCAGTACAGCTAAAGATCTTTGCCCTAATACATAGACAAGTACTTTCCATTAACCCAGAGTAAAGTTCCTGGATATCTCTAGGAGGAGAAAAAATATGTCTTTTCTTTGCAAACAAACAGCTGTAGATGGCAACATTTAACAAAATGAAATAATCCCCATCTTAATCAAAACAGTCAAGCGACCAGTTTCACTTCAAGGGACTTTGAGGTCTTCAGGTTACAAGCAAAAATAAACCCCCTGACGTCAGGCAACCCACAGAGCATTATGAATTACTTTCACCAATGCCTGCAAATTTTTTTTCACATAAATGTAGCCAGAAAGACAAATGTCGCAAACATGAAACACATCGTTAGAGACTGATCAGTTTTTTAAAAAATATGGACAGAATGAAATTCTGCCTCACTGGCTGTGGATGAACTTGTTAGAAAAGGATCAGAATGGCGAGGGGAATCAAACATTACCAAGACCAAAACTCAATGAGAAATTTTGAATAGTTCAACTGAAAGATGTGTTTATCTTACACTCTGTAAACTCAATACTGCCTTCTCTTTGCCTTCTGGAGGACCTGAAAAAAGAAGGCAGAGAATGAGAGCAGTACGTAACATTCATACGTACAAATCTAAGATCAGTCAAACCCAACAAAATAAGGGCTGTGGCTGACTTCCTTTAATTTGAAAGAAGATGCTTTGCATCCTCTGGGGATGTTCCAAAAGCCAGGGAATGTGACAGTGCAGCAAAGACTGCGTACAGTCTTTTCAATCACCGATCCAGCTCACTGTTGCGGTAGAGCGCCAGACAAGAACCAGTTGTACCAGCTTTGAAGATTTTCTTGAAGAAAAAAATTGTGAATAGAGCACCTGAAGAGTCTCAAAATGTTTTGCAGTAAGGCAGAAGAGGAACAGGAGAGAAGCGAAATGCTCTACGAGGATGTTCTCCAGTTATAAAATAATCCCAAAATAAAAAAAAATCCAAATACATTTCATTTAGCATTGTAACGTCCTATAACTCACTTACGAGCATCTTATACCTTCTCCTCTTATTGATTTGGACTCAAGCTTCAGATATAAAAAGCTTAGGAAATTAATCGGACCAAATTTATCCCTAATGCAATCCTGTTATCTGTAGATGAATTTAGGATATTTTGTTAATCTCATTCCTACATTTGCCTTTTTCCCTAAATAAATTCTAAAATAATCAGTTTTACTGCTCCTTATTACATCATGCAATAGAAATTTTTTACATCTTATTTTGAGGACCGAAATCATTGCAAAGGATTTTAAAAGAGTATGTAATTCTCTAAGTCTTACTTCCATGCATACATAGAGTAAAACTTATCAATTTTGTATTTCAAACTCTCATCCTATAAAAGAGCTCCGTGATAAGATCTTTAAAGGCTGGTTGCAAATCAGAAAGAATGCATTTTCTACTTTGATTTCACACCTATATCCAGAACTCAGCTTCTTTTTTCTTTTCATCTGGAATACAAACCTCACAATCAATTTCAATAATATTCCCTTAAGGCAATCGATGACTTGTGCCATTTTTCTAGGCGCTCATTTTCCACTAGATGAAAGTAATGTAACTTTAAGTTCTTTATAATGACCACTCAGCTTGATAAGAGTAGATACCTTCTATATCCGCACCTCTTTTATCACATTCTCTTTTACTAAATATGATAGACTCATTACAGGTGGTCTCTCATGGACTTTTACCAACAGTATTTTGTATCTAAAGCATTTTTAATCTCATCAAACTGGCTTGTTCTCAAGCATGTTTATTGCTTAAGACTCAAGGCACAGGACTCTGCGAAGCGTTTTAGAAAGATGAGTACAGATGTGGAGTAACAAAAATCATTACCATCTATTTCACATAAATGGCAGTCTTCACCAAAGACTAATATTTCACAGACATACGTGTACGCATATGTACACACGCACATACGTGCAATCCTTTTCACCGCATGTAAGAATTATTTACAAGGTGTCTAACAGTGTTGTCCATGAAAAGTAAAAGAGGCTTCCAGGTGCTACAGTGCTGTAAATATATTGTAGCCCACACACGCTAACATGAGTATAGGAGTACTTACAAACCCTCAGAGAATGAGAAAACCTTAGATAATCTCTTTAAACTGTCATTTATGACAACAATGTCCCGATTAGCACAAAACAGGCCATGTTAAGTTCCTTATTTTGAAACAGTTCATTTTGACATGAACTATGTGCAAAGACTGGCAGAATGCAGAGGTTTTCCACATTCTATATGGGTACCGAACAGAGAATCTTTATTGTATTTGGCATTGCTATTCAAAAATATATTAACAATATATTACAGACTGCTAGAAATTTCAAATGGCTAATACATTCTGATTATTTTTTCCATTTTTTTCAAACCTTCCATTAGGAATTGTCCTAATAAGAAACTGTTTTAAACTTAAATTAGTGTCTCTTAAAAGTTTCTTTTTCACCACAATGAGGCAAATGCTCAAGGCTGAGAATTCTAAGTGCATTCTTTTTCCTTTACAAGGTCGAGCCATCTTGGGCATTTATTCATACCTGTTTTAGAACTCTTAATTTAGAAGACATTATGAATTTACTAAATCCAGAACAGACAATGCTGCAAAAGAGTACTTGCTAAAACATCCTCTAAACAAAAATTTAATAGTTTAAGACATTTTACCTGTTGTTTTTTTCCTTTGTTGTGATGTTACTGAGTCTCATTGCAAGCTAAACATTCAGTGAAGAAAAAAGCTTTTCTCCCTTCATTCCAGGACACTGACAATCAATTCATTCCAACTAAAAGAACAAAGAATTGGTTGCAGAATGCAGGAACCAGTAACTAGATTGATGAAAGGCCAGAACTCTTGCTTCAAAGAAAAGAAATACTGAAAGCAAAGGTGAACTGCACTTATTTGTCCTTAACTACAGAATGAAACCAGAAAAGGTCATAAGCATGCGATGGTATTTGTCTACAGTACATTGGAGTCTGAGCACTGGCCTTAAAGAAGGCTGAGGTCACATGGCATAATTTAGTCTACAAGTTTCTTGTAGCATAGCCTCGATGCTATGCGTCAACAAGATAAAATGGGAGCAGTTTGAATTTGATCTGTCATTATAACAATGTAGGTCAATGTTATAATTGTCTCATCTGGTTATACAAATAAGCACGGAATTGCAGCAAGGACAGTCTCCGAGAAATACAGCTTTAAAACAGGGTTCCTTTAAGTGAATAACAGAAAGAAAACGCCGAGAAAGACTTTATTATACTGAGTTTTAACAGGTAAAATGTTATTTTTATAAAATAGCTTTTGTTTAAATGTATAATGAAATTTAGGATTATTGGTTTGATACTGCTGTAGATATAGCATGTCACTGCCATCGACAATCCTCTGTCAACTGAGCAAAGTATTTCCCTGTTCAATATTTACATTATTGCATATGATATGCAGAAAGTATTAAATAGAACTATTCTATTACACGAGGTGTGAACGATTACTAGTCCTAAATTCACACCACAAGTAAAAATTTTACTTGTACCAAACACAATCGAGGCATTTCAAGCAACCTTCCCCAGCAGCCCAAACAAACAGGACAAGAGTAACGGACAAAACTTGGGAAAACCAGTCCAGAAATGGAGAGAGATAATATCAATGCTTAACGACTTCCAGTTGGAATTTCTCACTCCCTTAATGATTAGATTCATTTATAATTTGAAGACTAATATTTTGCAGGCTTGAAAACCGTGTCTTTTAGTGTTGAAGTTTGCTCTGATTTTACCAACAGACACCTTGCATATTTTCAGTAACTGAATACATTTTATTCATTATTTTTAGGTGTTCAATGGATACTCACACTCTTCCACATTTAACCTGTTAGAAGACTTGCCTAATAAGTTATTCCCTCAAAAATGCTGAAGTATATTGATGAATAGAAAATGTTTTTTAAAGCAAATAAACCATTTTCCTTTAGATAATTGTTCTTCATAATTTCTCTCCTTTTTTTCCTATCTCACTAAAACTTTACTGTGTAATTCTGCTATTTGCCAGTTCTGCCTAAGTTAATGAAAGTCTTTCTTTCTTGTTAAAAAACCACTCAAACACACATACATTTATATAGAGAGACATAGACATGCTTATATATAATTGCAGTCTAACTGAGGTAGGTAAGGAAGGATGATATCAACTTGTGTTTCAGCATAAGAGCAATATCCACTTAGATCCTAAAATAATAATTTAACAGTGTATTAACCTTGAATTAGTCCTCTTCACTTATACAAATTTAACCTGGCACTGGAGGATGCACAAAGAAACCAACTGAGCATTTCAGTTTCACGTGCAGCTCTCCCTCACAGGAGAACTCAAGTGAATAGATGATCCTCTAATACTTCGCAATGAAAACTACAGGAAGATATCAAGGGTCAAGCATTTTGAGTCCTATGAAGTAGAACAATTGGCAATGCAGTCTTTTTTTCTTTTCCCAAGCAGCAAAATAAAAGTAAAATGTTTTTATCCTGCCTACAGCAATACCACAGCCGGTTCTTATCTGGAGCTAAAACCCAGCAAGAGTGCACCTACAACAGGGTCCTACCTGATTAGGAAGGTTGCAATTATTTTTACTGAATGCTAAATATCTTTAATGCGCAGAGGTAACTCTAGCATCCCAGGAAATAAGCAATCTATGGACACTCTACCCTCTGATTCTGATATGACATGGGAGATATCACTGTGTAACTCCTCGCAGGTACGGCTCCCCGGACCAACCGCCACTGCCCTTCCAAGGGGTCAGCAGAGCACAGCGTCGCTGCGATGGTTTTGTCACCACAGAAGTTCAGACGCTCTATAAACGTTCTTGCAGTTGTTTGCAACAGCTGTCACCCCTCTATTAAGTACATCCTCCTGGGGGAGAACTCAAAGGGTTTAAGAGAGATTCTATATAACAGAAAGCAGACTATGTGCGCAAGAGTGAAGAATTGTCCCGACATGTTATTGATTAACACCTAGCAGACACACTATAAATGAGGTATAATTTATCAGGACACAGTGACAGTCTTTGCTTTCTCAAAGCTCATCTCCTATTCACTCTTCTAACTTCCTTTTGGCTAAAGTAATTTCTTGGGTTCATCTTCAGCAAAGTGTCATCTGTTCTCTCCGTTAATCGTTACCCTTCTCACTAATTAGTGAGGTTTAGCTTCCTCCTGTTACACACTTAATTAACTTCTCCACCTTTGGAAAAGCAATTTCCCCTGAACCAATTACTATCATGACTGTTTCATACAATGAACTAGTTCTAAGTATAGTCTTCAAATGAAGCAATGCTGTTCAGAAAAGGCCATGAAAGGTGCAGAGGACATTCTGAAAGTGAATTGAGGGATGGCAAAGATAACCATGCAGAGAAAAACCTCCATATGAAAAAGCTTACTGAATGTACCACCATTAGGCAGTACAGGAGGTACAGACTGGCTGAGCTAAGAAAGAGATGAAGAACAGCTATTGTGTATGGCACATGCATTCATAGACACTTTGTAGTCTTTTAATGTTTTCACCTGCTTAATAAAAGTGAGAGTAACTGAGCTCAAAGCTCCATTTGTCACTCTGCTTTCTTTGAACAGATACGTAGCAATAAAAACACTTCTGCTGAAAGCTGTACTTGATAGACAAGACAGAAAGAATGAGATGGAGACACACTAATAAATAGAGGAAAATCAAGCAGTCACAGCATAAATGAATGGCAAATCGCTCGTGCAGATCAGAACGGAAGTCCTGGATTTCCTCTCCAATCTCTTATATCCTCCAGAAATGCTGACTATCAGGACATTACTAAATTCTTGATAACAATAATGGCACAAGAAGGACAGCTATCAAGTTATTTCTTCCTATTACTGGTTCCTTATAAGTGGTAAAACAAAGCAAATCAAGACTGTTTTGATTGATACAAATTTATCCAACTGTTTATGGACTCTCAACGCCCAGCCTGGATTCACTGTGATGTGTTGAAACTCCTACTTATATGGAAAAAAAGGAGAGATTTACGTGAGTTTCCTTTGTAGAACTATGCCCGATTTCTCTATCACTGGCACCAAAAGCCAGAAGTCATCAAAATGAGGGGATATAAATAATGAGCATTAATGCCATTACTTTCATATTAGCTTGCCAGAAAATGCCGGGTAGTTGTGCTATAAGGAAAACACTCGTTTTGGTAGAAGAAATGATAGTGGTTTTCTAGGTGGTGGGTTAATTCTGAAAACTAGTGGCTTATTTGGAAGAATACATAAAACAGAATTTTGTCTTTCATTTCTTCCCAGATAGGACTATGGATCTGGTTTGTATCAAGCTCGTACGCTCTTTCCTGCGGCCTATTTAATACTAACAGTTTAGAGCTAGTAGAAAAAATATGAATGGAATAATATCCTAATAACATTTATCTTCCTGACAGAGATTAGGAGCAAATAATGCATGCAAGACCTCCTCGGATGCACAGATTAGGCTATTATTATGTTTATTTTTCATTGTTAGCACTTGTCATTCAGATAATTTAGAAAATGATTGCTTCATAGAATTTAAATGTTCATTGTTACTAGAGTATCAAAATGTTAAATGCCTGAAAAAGATTTATTTATTAGCACTAATCCGTTCCTTTCTTCTTATTCTTAGAATTTCATACTTCTGTCCTGCTGTGTTGCTCCACTAACCATTATTCTCTGGCCACTTGTGAAAAACACGTACGGTGAGCGATGCACACAGACAAAAGGTTATTACAAATCCTAGAGGTCTTGCCTTATGGTATTTGGTCTTTTAGGCTATGTAAGCCACATACGTAGAGTAATTACAACAGAGGAAATTTATGGAAATGAAAATACTGACCATCTAGTTCTTCTCTTGGTCCTGCTTCCTCTTTTCTCAGTGTTGTCCAGAAAAGACTCATCTAGGAGACTTCTCCCTGCATTCTGTCTGGGAAAACTGTTGTGCCTGTGATTTTGTTTACTCTCCTAATCACTTCAGAAGGCTCAATAATCAAAGTGCTTTTCTTGGCTTCATAAAACAATAAAGAGCAATAAAGCATTTTCAGAGGCTACTGCATTAAGATTTTTAATAAATGAGGTCTGAAAACATTCAAACATCAAAAGAAGTACCTGTTGTACATCAGGACTGATTCATTTCGATCTAATAAGACTGATAACGCCTGGGGAGATCAGACGAAACCTTTGAGTTTCATACAAACCACAAATTTGGTATAGGAAATTCCCAAACTACAAATCTATAAAAGTACTGGGGATGGATCATACTCTTGTCCTTCCAACCTTCCTGGCCCCTGTCAGAGGCAGGATACTGCGAAAGTGGGACTGAGCAGTGGCCATTCTTCTGTTCCTACCAAAGGGAAGATCAAGAGATGTGGTGGATCCTCTATCCAATGATTTCAATAGTTGCTAAATAGTACAAATGTAGCAGTTTAGACTACACAAACAGAGTAGCAGTTTTTAATTGTAGAAAGAGTTATACTCTGTGCCATCTTCACCATAAACCCTGGAAACCAGGAGATGCAACCAGCGCTCACGGTGCTTACTCCAGTCTCTACCTCCTGCCTGTAAAATAAGGTTTTCTTTGGGTGGAATTCACAGTATATGGGGTAACTCTGCTTATCCAGACTGAGAGCCAGGCATTCACATTACCTAATGTCTCTATTGCACTTGTCCCTTTTCCCTCAAACGCTATAACCTGATCAATGCTCTGTGACATCTCATATGACACAAAAAACCCCCAAGAAAGACAAGTCAAGAAAGACACAACATTCAGATTTTCAGCCTCCATGTAACTATGAAAGACAAAATTTGAGATACTCATCAGAAAATAAGTTCAGAGGTTCCAGAAAAGGAACATTAGAACAGGAACTCACAGGAACATCACAATGAACATCAAAATAATAACTTCTCTATTCCTTCTCCTATGGTACAATATTCTGACAGCCTGTGGGAATCCAGCAGGCAATAAGACCTGGGGAGGGATATTGAGAAGATAACAGGAAAATACTGCATGTGAGGTACTATTCTAACTATTTTAATTAAGACAATTAGAATATAAAAATTTAAACAAATAGAAATTTTAAAGAAAACTTTTTTTCCTCTACAGCCATTTCCTTCTATTCATGCTTTAGTTCATTCTTAACATTACTAATTTGCTAAATAATAAGCAGGAAGAAATTACCTTGGTAAAACCCTAACCCTGGAATAATTTTTCTGCTGGCAATGCATATATTTGATCATTAACAATCTACGTATTTAATGAAAATAGGAGGCAGAAGTTCTTCTGTTAAAGTAAATGTAAAAAATTAATAAACACGAACGCTCCATTATTCTATTCTAGCTATCTTATACTTAGTTATTAAGGAAGAGGAATAAAAATGTGCCACTTATGAAGATCTCATATTTCTTAAAAAGAAATATCAGAATTCAAGTAACCTTTTTTCCTTTTAATTAACGAGATACATTAGGACACTAAAGGTAGGAATCTGAAGGTTTAATTAATCACATCGAGTTTAGCTAATGATCTTTTAAAACTCACCTTGGTTCCCAGAGCACCCCACAGCAAGCAGGAGCACTATAATAAGATCCATATGGATCTTAAGATCACCACTGAAGCTGTTCCAAAATAGTATCAGAAACACAGATGGGATTTCTAGAAGATGTTGCAAAAGTCTTTCATTCTGCACAGATCCTGTAGGGAATTTCCTATTTGCAAAGTTTATTCGCTAGAATGTCAGCTAAAGTCAGTCAAATATTAAATACACTGATTTGTGAATGTCTCCTTCTCCCTCCCCTCCTGCAAATAAAAACATAAATAGATGTGCTTTAACTCATAGGGTTAATGGCAAATTTCCATACAAATATTGGTCATTAGAAAAGGTTTTCGTATATTCCAAAGGCTTCACAGCTTTTTGTAGCAGGAACTCCATGTTAGAACTGACTGTGTAATTTTTCTCCAGTTTATTATTCCAGTACTTGATAAATTTAATTTCTCTACTCATGAAATATAAGCAGTGTGGTGCAATAGACGTGATGGCAGCTGTACAGCACAAAAATAGATCCAGTAGAATGGAAAACTCGTAGACCTACCCACTGACAGAGAGCTATTTATCTGGTAAATGTTTTGTAATACTCTGTATATATCATAGCAAGCCAAACAGTTCATTTGTCAAGATGCTGGAACATCTCCATTTAACACACAAGAAAACAACAGTTATTCAAGAACAACTTGCTAATAGCTCCTTCCTTTCCACTTAGCAGAAGAGACACACTATGGAAACTTAGATCCTTTTCTTGTGTACTAATTGCACCACTGTAGATTTTTTACAAATCATCTCATATCATGAGACCATGATGAGGAAAGTGTACCAAACCAGGTGCAATGTATCGGAACAGGGAAGAAGGTAAAAGAACGCCACAATCAACCCCCTAACAGATACCGATAGGATTTGACCGAGATATAGAGATGTTTCTTCAAATTTATTACATTGTGCTTTTGAGGACCATTATTTCTTGGTCCCCTCTTCTTTGCTGCACGACTGAACATTCAAGAATGAGACCTTTAGATTCAAACATGACTTAACCTGATAGATTTCTGACTCAATTTACAGCAACGTCATGCATATGCTAAAACCCATCTAACATAAATATTTAATGAAGAAATAAACCTGCCAGAAGAATAAATTTACAGCACATTTAGTGTACAGCATTTTAGAGGTGTCTGCCGAGTAGGTTTTGCTGTCGAGACAAGGTTTTAAACTGCCAATAGTTTAAAAGTAGTAATTTTTCATTGCATTTCATTCGTAAGCTCTGCTCCTTTTAAGAGACTCCAGGCTGTCAAGGTTAATTGAACCCTCAGGGCCCTCAGAATGACTGTACTCATTGGGGCTCTTGCAGGTTCTGAGCTCAGCTCCCTGATTCTTTTCCTCTAAATCTTGTCTCAAACGATCATTTTCATAAATACAATTTCAACTTTAATCTCGACAATGATGATCTGCTGATCTAATTCTCTGCTTTAGACCCGTATCTTTCTGCCCAGACTAAAATTTCTGTCTTTCTGGCATTTTCACGATCAGCTTAAAACACCAAACTCAAACCATAAGGAGAAGAAGAACGGACAGCTAGAATTTTCCTTTTGTCTAGACAGGATGGCCTCCACCCATGGATGACAAACTCATTAAAATTCCATATTGAGACTTTTTTAAGTACCCTGCTCTCTGCCATCAAACATTTTTTAAGTCCTGGTCCTCACCTCAGAAGTATTTCACAGAGCTGCTGGCACCATCTGCCTCACTCCCACCAGTCTCTCGGTACACTCATGACAATTGTCTGGCTGCCCCTTCCCTCCCTTGCTTGGGGGCAGATCAGCAAAACCACCATATTCTTAGTTCAGGATTCAAGTTCACTGCTTTTCCATCATCCGATCACAGAAGGATTTTCCCCTATTTGGAAGCCTGTGTTACCAAATCAAAGTCCTTTTACTCAGAGGCTGGAAAAAGTATCAAGGAAAAAAAGAACAAACGAGTTATGTTTGTATTTACTCTCATCCAACTTCAGCTAAATTTCCTTGCTACATCAGTCTAACAGCAGGTTTATTCTCCTAGCAAGGGCAGGTGCTTCGCTGTGTTTACTGGACTAACTTTGCTTCAGGAAAGCTCACTATAAGACAACTTTAGCTTTCCTTCTGAAACAGAGCTTCTCAAAACTTAACTTGTCCAATTTTCTGTTGGAAATGTAATTCTAGTGTAATGAATCAATGTCTATTTTGGCTTTCTTTTGTCATTCAGGAAGAAACAAATACCCAGTACTGGACTATTTTCCAGAATAAATTCCATTAGCTGATGAATTACATCTAACGCCTTCTCTTTTCCAGCTCCAAGGTATTCAGTTCCCCAACACGGGATGATTGCTGATATCCTTAAAAAGGGCACATTTTCTCCCGGAATACATATTTTTTAATAATGAAATCAAATAAATTCAACTTTAAAAAGGAAATAAGACAGAAAATTATAGCATGAAAGTTAAACTGAAAAAGTGAAAAATAAAAAGCATGATACAGTCATTAGGAGTCTTTCTATTGACATAAGTGAGCTCAAGTGGGAGTCTAAAGCAGCAATCACTCTAAAACTTAAATTAGCCACTCACTAGTATTCCCATGAAATTAAAATATTAAAAGCAGCTTCTCGACTCAGAAACGGTCAAGAGAAGTGCTTTTTCAAATTGTATTAAAAGTCACTGAAACCATCCAAGAGGAGAAACTTCCAAGTCTGCTTTCCTTGTATTTACATATTTATGGTTTTCAACAGCCTACAGAAGATTTTCATTTATGAGATATTATGAGATGCAGTTAAGAACTGTTATCCTTTTCTATGCATTTTCTGTTTAAAGTTTATTAGTTTCAAAGGCTGTAGTGGTTTTTGGGAAGAGGCCCCCTGTTTAGTCCAGACGGACGTTTTCGTTCCCTTAAACTGAGACACAAAGTTAAAGAAAACCTCAATGGTAATAATCTGTACGGTTCATGCTACATAACGAAGACGCCAGCTTGGACCTACCAAATTTGTGTGTTCCGTGTGGCGTAAGATGACGAGGCTGATGAGACCTGACACGCTACAACGTATTGGATCAAAACAGGAAATGAAACCCTTCCAGACAAGTTAACATGTGACTATGTAGCATCTTTGTACTAATTTTTATTACAAAGGGGAGATGTACTACTTTCAATCTGCCTTAATGCTTTTAATCATCATATTATTAAAGCTGTATCACCCCTGAAGAAGTGATTGAGTCCTTTAATTTTATAATAGTAATCTTCTGATTTCTTAGAATACCCATTCCCTTGGCGTCTCCTTTTTCCCAAGGCAGTCCAAGATTAGATATGTTTTTAGAGACGTCATCCATACAACACGTCCCAGTTCCAGTGTTTCCTCAGTTTGTTCAAATTCACACATTCTTTTAATCTGTTTTCTTACACGGAGAAACATTCCAACTAGTGCTGACAGAAATCTATTTCACTCTGCTTCAACTTTTCCTCATGAAAGTAGTCCTTTCCTTTTCCCTGAGGAGGCAGTCACTGGAACTAAGTAGGATATTTATTTTAATGCAGGGTGCAGGAAGGTATCAGCGTTTGTGTTTATAAAGCAGTATCTTCTACTCTGCTCTGTGTCAGGATGGGAATGCTAAACTGCATCTCAATTACTAAACCTCACTATGTAAGATTCATGCAGTCTTCTGCATCCAGAAAGGCTGTAATAATTAACTTCTCAATAAAGCTGTAATTAATTATTGACAATTTAATGTCCCTACTTTTAACCTTAAATAACAGGCAGGAATTACTGGCTGTCATCTCTTCTTTAGCACTGCCAGGTGCAGCACATGTGTTTTCAATCAGGTCATCCCAACTACATCAGCCACTTACACTCTCCATTCACACTGTAGCTGCATCTTTCCCTGCAGAATAGCAACGGATTCTTCATTTGAATAATTAATGCCTGAGTTTTATAATAGACACTCATCATATGGCAAAATGAGCTGCTGAATGGACATTAGAAGTGGATCAGCCTTCACATTTCACACAAATGCATGTTTCTCTGCTACTTAGAAAAAACAGAAGTCTGCTCTCTGACATTAAATAGTAACCACTAAATTAGATGCTCCTCTGTGCTCTCTTCTAAGCTTTTCTTCTACAGCCACTTTGTGTTTTGGGCATGTCTATTAATTTATAAGGTGTCTGCTGTTGTAGATAGCTGTTAAATAGTTAATAGAGATGTACTGCACTTTGTCCAGCCCCATAACTGCATTCTGCCTAATAAAATCCTCCTGCAGTGAGTAACGAGTCTCTCTTCTTTCACGCTTCTCTCACACTGAATTCAGAGTTGTATAGTTATATATTTCACAGCATACAGAAGAAAAAGACGACCATTTAGCTTCACCATGTAAATTGCTTTTATATCACAAGCCTTTAGAAACTCTCCAAGCTGAACAACAGTTCTGCTTGCGCATGTATTTGTAAATACATATTTAACTTATTGAAATAATAATCAGAAAAGAATCAAGTTATCAAATCTAAGGGACTGTATCAAGTTAAAGAAATCTTGCCTAAGCACAGGATCTTTTACAGCAGTCACATAGCCTAAAGGCAAGGAAAGCCTTGAATTGGTCCAGCTTTAAATTGTACCTGGAAGTTTCCACAAAGAAAAATATTTGCATTGTGAGCATTAGTTATAGGAGCTGCTAATCATAGGGCAGTGAGGAGAAACCCCAAGTGAAAATGTTTCTTTTATTGTGACAATGGCCTTAGGAATTACTGAGAACAAACTTAATTGCAAGAACACTAACTTTGCCAGACATCACAGAAGAACCCAGGAGATCCAAAAGCCACGGAAGTATGATATATTGCTCTTTACAACTACCTGAAGGGAGGTCGTAGTGATGTGGGTGTTGGTCTCTTTTCTCTAGTGAGAAGTGATGAGAGGAAACAGCCTCCAGTTGTGGCAGGGGAGGTTTAGACTGGACGTTAGGAAGAATTTCTTCACCGAAAGGGTTGTCAAGCACTGGAACAGACTGCCCCCACGGAAGTGGTTGAGTCACCATCCCTGGAGGAGTTTAAAAGACATGTGGATATGGTACTTACGAATATGGTTTCGTGGCGGACTTGGCAGTGTTAGGTTTATAGTTGGACTCCAGGATCTTAAAGGCCTTTTCCACCCTAAAACCATTCTGTGATCTGTGAAAATCAACCCAAAGCAATCTCATCTCACTTTTCAGCTGTTTGATGTCCATATCTGCCACCAAAAGCATATCGGTCTACACTGCTTGATTCCAAAAACCACTAACTGGTTTCAACACAAAAAATAATCAGGGTGTAATGAGAGTTTTCGTCAGTCAAAACCTACTTTTTTGGTAAACTAGTTCTAATTCTAAAGCTTAGTGAAGTGGCACAGTGTGCCATAAAACCTGAACTACCTTCAAGACTGCAATTATCACTTTAAGCATAACAGGCAAATTTTTCAAAATTACAATGATGGAGCATTTAAGAATTTTCTTCGCCTCTTACATTAGGGAAAGCTACTACGAAACTGAAAATTATATTTGACTGAAAAAAACTTAACCGAGTTTATCATTCATTAACTAACAATGAACAGAAATTACAGGTTTCACATTCTAAATATGCTTTAATGACCAAGTTATTTTATTTGACAAGTACTCACTCGGTGGATAGCATTTGTCAACATCTGAGAGTCAATTTTTTAGTTCCTGATTCCTTTGTGAATCACTAGATGGCACGCACCCAACTTGCTGGTGAACTTCTGGTTAGAATTTATGCAGAAAAGATAAACTGTTCTGCAGGTAACGATGAATAGAAAAACTAAGATACAGCTTTGAAATCTAATTATTAGCCTTTTCAATTTCACACTTAGGATAAATAGTTTGAAAATAGACATGAAAACAACGATGTCCAAAACACAGAAGAGCTCTCATTATTTAAATGCAGCTGCAAAAAAAAAGAAAAAAATTATAAGATATCTCGAAAAGCTGCAATTTGCTTATAATTTCCAAGCAAGCTTTCTTGTCCTGATTGTGTATATGTGTTTGAAGTACTTTAAGTGGTTGAAATACAGAATGATTCAAGGCTTCACAAACTATTTTTCTGTTTTATCTTTATTTTGGGAAGTACATTTGATCTGTTGAAAGCCTTGGTTAGATGTAAAGGGTTATATTGACTTATTTTTTTATATTCTGGTTTTCAAATGGAAGGATAAGTAGGCGAGTCAAGACTTGCTTTTAGTCAGATCTGGGTCTAGAACAGCAAAAAGCACTTGGGGCTGAGTATAACGCAGTTGCCGCAGATCTTCCACGCTCAGAAATGCCTGAGTAGCCCCACTGGTTTTGCTTAACAAATAAGCCTTTGAAACGTAAGATACATTTTATGATGAATCTCTAGTAATACACACAAACTCTTTTGAAATTAGTGCTCATCTGTTTGCTCCCAGCTATTTTTCTCTAAATGTTCATAGCTGGTTTAAATGTTCATAGCTTGCCTGTATCAGCTGTCATAGAGAGGCAGGCTGACTCTCACGTTCAAGAAGACCACCCATCACATACAGCCCCACCATCCCAGTGTAGTCTTAGTTTATCCACACCAGCCCTATCAAACAACAGCGTGCCCTAAGGTTTTCCACCAGACATAAACTTTGCTATTTGGCATGGAGTTTTCGCATTAACCTTCATGCAATGTGCATCAGTGCATGAAAGTTTCCCATGTGGTGAGCTGACAGCTACACGTGCCAAAAATCTCTCTTCCCTTGCAGTTCAACACCAGTAGAACTGCAGGAGAGAATTTTTATTTTTCTCATGCACAGCTTGAACCAGCTGCAGTGCAAGTACAACAACCACACACGTGGTCAGACTGAAAAAAGTCTGGATGGAGACCTAGTGGTGAATCCAGCACTTGGCACGTTTTTGGTCACGGGGAGATCACAGCTAGGACAGCTCTTCCATGGCGAATGCTTACGTGTGACTGGTACAGCGCGTCGTATGGCACAGCTCTGCTGAGGGCCTGTCACTGTACGCTCCTTTTGAGAA
This sequence comes from Geococcyx californianus, assembly GCA_013389885.1. Taxonomy (NCBI): domain Eukaryota; kingdom Metazoa; phylum Chordata; class Aves; order Cuculiformes; family Neomorphidae; genus Geococcyx; species Geococcyx californianus. The sequence goes on from VWPV01012804.1 coordinate 182,291, forward strand.
GCTCGTACAGATTCCTCAGAGGGCACGTTGCCAAGATTTCTTTATTGAAGTCACAAGTTTCCTTTTGCTTGCACATATTCCCTAACACTTCCTGAAGTTTGTCACCTTCAGGCTTTCACTGAACTCCTATTAAAATGAATTTGGCGTCTTGTTCCTTTGATTTAATTCAATTTTTTTTCTCATGGGCATCTAGAATTAAACAGTATGGCATGCAAAATAACAAAAAGAACTGTTTCTTCTTTACAATCTACCAAATCCTCCCTCCAAAAAATCTAACATGTAAAAAACCAGCTGCTCAGTGTTCTCAGAACACCCCACACGCTCTGAAATTAAAAAAAATTAGAGGCTGTATCTAGAATAAATCTGTAGGATTTTTACACAAACTTAACTTTTGTGTGTTATTAAACAGAGAATTTTCTTACGGCTAAAACCCCTACATCGCTGAAATATAGCTGAATGAAAGCATTTTAGAGCTGTTAGTTAAAACTTCCAAAAGGGAATTAAACCAAAATAACATAAAATCACATGAGCCTGAAGTTTATGCAATATTAATCCATTAAATATTAATATTTTAAAACTATCTAAGAATATTAAATGAATGAAGTAGGTGTCTCCCAACAGTGGGAAGTTACCTGATATTGGATAGTGCTGTACAAGACTCCTGTAGAATTAAAGCAGATTGAGGATAACTAGTGTACTATTATGGAGTAAGCAATAAGTCAGACAAACATCATGAAATGAATTCTAGCACAAGTTAAAATAATCTCTTTTTTTTGATTAATTTCATTTCACAATCGGATCAGAAAAAGGAAATTAATTAACCAGTGGTCATCTCTGCTCCATCAGGAAGGGAGTCTAACCAAAAAAACACTGTCCTTGCAGGCAGCCTCCAAATTTCAACATACGTCCTAAATCAACCTCTAAATCATAGAATCATGGAATCATAAGGTTGAAAGAGTCCTCCAAGACCAAGTCCAACCATGCCTGTCTCCTCATAAAACCATATCCCTAAGGAACTCATTCACCCGTCTTTTAAACACCTCCAGTGTGTGAGGAACTGAACTAGAATACAGCCTCCATCAGTACAAAACTAAGATAAACGTAATTTTTATGTAGTTACATAAGGTAAGAGAGGTTATACAGGAGGGAAGTACTCTCGTATACATTACACATTGCATAACCAGATAATATCCAGGCTGTATTGTTCATGGCCAAAAATGAGGCCTGTTCTTCTTTTCTGACTACTGTGGAATCAGAACCACAGTAGTAGGTTTTCTATGTTTTTCCAACCACAAAATTAGATTATTTGTTGATATTTTAGGGATGAAACAGAAGAGACACCAAGTATTCAACGGATAATGCATCTATAAAAAGCCTCAACTGTAACGTACTGTTATTCAAAAAAGTCATATCTGTAGAAGAAAATCCTATATTATTTAATCTCCTTCCCCCAAGTATTTACTTTTATGAAAAAGTAGTTTCTTTCAAGTCAAAAAGAATGTCTGCACACACTCAGCAGTGGCAATATCGTGAATTAAAGCAGAGATTTTATTATCAAGCAATGAACTCATGGGCAGTTTAGTGCCATTAATGCATGATGAATATCAGGCAATCACAGAGCTCCAACATATAGGAAAGGTTACACACACAGGGATCACAGGGTGTTAGGCAGAGGTCCCTGCAAACCTCTGTGTGCATGAAGAGTTTTTGTATTTCTCATATTAAATGAAAAGGGTCAGGCACGGAAAGGTGGCCAGACATGCACTGTATCACATCTGATAGCTCCAGGACTTCATGACGTACGGCACAGGGAATGCAGAGAGCTATTTGGGGTATCGAACGTTAGAGACTGGATGAGGCTCTTAGTGCCAGGGTGTAGTTGACGAGTAGGAGTAGGTGTTGGTGTTGGGTCATAGGTTGGACTCGATGATCTCAAAGGTCTTTTCTTACCTTATGGTACTATTGATACTGTGATACAACACTTGGTAACCTGCAGTTATCAGGGTCCACTGGCACTTCCCACAACCCCTTTGGATGCCCTTGAAATCCAGCCCAGTCACTTAGGAACGTGCTCCGGTGGGGGATTTTGCTCGTGCACCTTTTCTGGTTTTAAAAATGTTTATTTCTCAACTGGGAGTATGGGAGAAAAATTCATACCCAAGCTTTTATGAGGAGAGGTGAACTGATGCATGCAAAACAGTTTGTGTGTGGTAGACAGAAAGAGAGAGAACACAAAACCCAAGGAGCCCACTAGACTTACACTGAACTGCTTTGTTGGTCTAAAATTTACCCTTAGGCAAATCATCCACTGTAGTCTCTTTCACCGTAGGAATCAGTTGGCAAGAGTGGACGCTTAACTGTACTTGTGAATGTTTAGTAACAGGAAGAAAAGCATTTTGGATAGGCTGGGATTATTTTTAATTAGGCCCAAATAGAACAGATCACTGGGGATCTAAACAGTGTCAAATTATTCTGTTTCTGACCAGGACGCTTCTGCTTGGTTAACAACCAAAATGAGAGGCCTGGACCCAATTAGGAGATTTAGGACAGCAAATCATCTTAATCTTTGTTTTGGCGTCTATTGACTGCTAGATATTTACAGTTTTGGAGGACTCCGGGGAATAGCAATGTGATCTTGTTACTTTCTCTACAAACTATTCGTACAACCACAGAACATTCCTTAATTATCACACAACTGCCAGGCTGCTAATACCCCTAGTAGAGCTCCGTGTTTTAATAGAAGTACAGAACATTAAACGTCAGATGTAAAAATACATTAATATGAAATCTAATTAAATTATGACAGTTTTGAACCATTTCTTTGAGCAGACTAGTTACACAGAAGAAATTAATGAAAAGTTCAAGGTTAAACCAAAAAACTACAGAAGAGACTTGCTTTTTTCATGAATAAGTACAATAAATACTGTGAGAATGCCTTTCTTAATCTTTATTGCTCTCAATACTTTAAAACATGCTTCTCACCTGACATACAAAAGCTTCTACATCACTAAACACTCAAAAAATATGTATTCATTTTGTGCAGACTTATAGAATGATGTATTTATGTTCATGTTAGAGGATGCACACAAATAAAACTCAATTTCAGCAAATTCAGATGCAAACTCTAAAGGCCAATCTCTCCTTGATGCCAAGAAATACAATTCCAAGAGAGATGACACATTGCAGCAAAAGAAAACCGCCTTTTAATTTCAATAGTGCAGATGAATCAAAGCCTACATTAGTTTCTTTTTATAAGTCATTATTATAGGTAAAATATCTACATTTACGTCCTTTAAACTTCTGTCTCCATCACTTTGTTGTGTCAGAAGGACTAGCATTTCATACAAGGAACTGTTAACCAAAACTAGGCTCATCCATGGATGTCAAGAACGCTACGTCACACACGTGCCGTGGAGTTCAGTTTTAACTTAGACCACAAGCACACACTTTCAAACCAGCTGGTATTATTTTCTCGCCTTCGCTGAGGGAATTCAGATAATGAGGAGAACAATCATAAAAAGGTAGAGAGGAAAGAGATATCAGGAGCTGTATTCACAACCATTATGAAGAGAGGTGCACATCAGTTTGTTCCTGTGACTGAGCTGTGAGCGAAATTCAATTTGTCCAGTTTTCATTGTGCAAACCTTGTGAAAAGAAAATAAATTTGTTCTACAATAAATCAATTTTTCCATACTGGAGGAAAATCAAATTCAGAGTCAAAATCAAGGTTCTAACAATCTATACAGAACTAATGAAAACTAGGCAGACAAAATCAAAATAAAGCATTGACTTATTTTGTTGTCACATCTTTTAAAGCTCATCCTCTTCTGCAGGTCACAAAAAAAGAGAGGTGTTATTCTTCGCGTGGTACCAGTAGCTTTTCCTTTCTTAAGTGTTTGTTGTGCCTTGCAAATCGAATGGATTAGGTTTATAAAGGTTAATTAGCTTTCTTCTATGATTCTACTGGAATGCAACACTATTGGTTCTCAAACAAATAAAGACATAGCCCTCCAATTATTATTGTAAATGCAAGTCCCTGGAATACTCCAAATACCTCTGTTCTTTTTCCTTGGCGTGCAGACAGGTTACAATATTGTAACCACTTAGTGCAGATCTGCTCCAATGCCTGGGTTATGTCCAGACACAATCTATGCAAGACAGAAAATCTGATTTACAAAAACGACTAGTCAGCGAGACTCTGCTGCTTGGAAATGCTACAAAAACTTCAGATGCCACACTTCGCACAAGGTCAAAGAAATGCAAATCCTCTGGGCCAATATATTCAATCCACATTATAAAAATTTAAAGAACTACAGAACTATTCCTTATTTAAACTGAGTCACTACGAGTAGAAACGTAGTTCTTGCAACCCAGTATAAACTGGTGATAGGGTAGGGTAAGAATGATCATAATAATGGTGGAACAAACTTCTTTGGAGCAAAGCCACAACACAATATTGCTACCGGGATTCGAGTTGAAGTTAACAGCATTACTTGATACCATTAGTCACTCCAAAAATGTTCAGTTATCACAGTAATCTCTATTTTGGAGGATGATATTTTCTGCCTTAATAGAACAGCATGGGAAGGCCAAACTTTTGTTCTTGCCGTTGTTGTTATCTTCATGGATTAATTTCCTCCTTAAATGCTGTAAATTATACTTCTCTATGACTGGGTCTATTTTCTAGATATGTCAGTGCTATACAGAAGTATAGAAAGAATAGAGCAAAAATTGCTTGACGTAGTGGACAAATTGCATGACTGATTTCTTTGCATCTCTAAATATAAACATAATTGAGCCAAGCATTTTCAAAAAAAGAATTCTTTAAAATGTTAATTTTGTTTACCAGCAATGTTTCTTTGAAAAAGATGATGTCTCTTAAATAGGTATCTTTATCTCTCACACCATAGTAGGTTTCCATTCCATTGTGTAGATAATATTTTTAGTACAGTTATACTTGCTGCCTATACCTTCCCCTTAAACACCAGAGTAAGCTATATTCTCCCCGAGACATACACGTATTACTCCAGCTGATGCGAACAGGACATGGGTTTTATCAAGGAAAGACCTTGCAGAAATGAAGGTCAAGAGATTAGAAATATGAATACCAAGCTAAACAGAAAATACACTTGGAAGATGCGAGACGTTACTTAGAAATCATCTGCGAGGTGAAAACCAGAGAGACATTTTTCCATTAATATAGTTTCTTGAAGAAAGTAAAAAAAAAGGAAATAACAGTCCAATTTCTCTGCTGGTTTAATACCATGAACCAAGTATACTGTGTCTTTTTATAGAAATGGAGAATATTCAAGTTACAGTTGCTCTGTTAGTTGTTCTTTTTAAGGAAATGCCAAAATGGAAAAGCAGCTGCCTCTAATGTTTCTTAGTATTGCTTAATGGTCTATTCTTATTTCCAGTCTCTCATACACTTTAAAATGAAAAGGTAGTATCAAAAAAAGTCAGGGCAAAAAGGAGAGATCTATTATGATCAAAAGAGGTTTTATGCTGGAACATATAAGCTGCAAATAAGCATTATGAGTTACTTGGCATGGCTTGCAAGTAATATCTATTCCATTACTGTGGAAATACCTTAAGAAAACTGTAAAAGTAATGCAATGATTCAAATAAAACATTACTGCTCAAACACAAATATCAGGCATCTGTGCCTGCTAAATACGATTTCCTAATTTATCAGAAACTACTTCTTTCTCAGAGGCTCCTGTTATATGAAAGTCCATATTGATTTCTAACATGAAGTCACCCTCTTGATACGCACAGTGCTGTGATTTTTCCGTTACATCCCTCAACTATAATAATAATATCAAATATGATGGACACACTAGTTTTCAACAGCTTATGAGTCGGTGAAAAATGCATATTCTTATAAGTATGGCCTATGTTCTAGCTTTTCCAATACTTACACCATCATAATTTTAACAAAAATTAATGTAATATTTACTGTGATGTCTAATATATGTATTTATTTGGACATCGCATGAAATTCCTGTAGATTCCATCCTTTTGTATCCTGCTACCTTCAAATAGATTCAATCAAAACATAAACCTAACTAAATGTTTATTTTACTAAATAAATAAAGAGGTGATTGGGGCTTACTTAAGAGTTTGGTCCGTGGCCTTCCTCTTTCAGAGTCATAATTCAGAACAAAAAACATCAAATTAACAACCGCTGATTTTAGTTCATTATGTTGTATGTCCTCATGAGTTACAGAAATACGACAAGCAGCTGCGTTCCACGCTGCTTTCAGACTTTCAGTATAAAAGCTGTAGTCACATCATTATTTTTATTTACTGGGAAAATAAGTTTTAAGGTTTACATGTATGAAATGGAATTCCATCCCCTGCAATCACTAATTTGCATGATATCACTGCTGTCACAGAATTTAGTGTTCATGGCGATGACGATAAAGTCTGGGGCTGGAAGGTTCACTTCTGAAAAAACCACAGAAAAAAAAGGAAAAATAAAAATCTCAAGACGGTGAAGTACACTTTGAGAAAAAAGGGTAATTGCAAAACCAGAGTCTATCATGATGGCAAATTTAGTAACAGTGCTGTGGTTTAGTTGAGATGGCCATTTTAAACTATTCTCTTCAAAATCCAGTACTTAATATCATTTCTGACCCCTAAAAGCTCAAAATCACTAAATCTGTAAAAGGATTTTGATGGCAACGTGGTTTCTGTTTTGTTGCAAGAGAAGAATCACTGTCTAGTTGACAACCCCGCCTTACGCGGAGTTGGCACTGCACATTTGTAACTGCTATTTCCATCAATATGGGCAGAGTACAATCAAACACCAAAGTGTATCCGTTGTGATCAGGGATCCAGTTTTGCCTCAGCAAATGGGAATACAGGAACATCCGTTTTGTAGCTATAGTAAACAATATAAACACCCTTCTGCAAGACCCTGAATTAAAGACTCAGACCCTAAATTCAGATTAAGTTAACTCTAATCTTTGCAGAATTTCTCACAAATATTCTCTTTTATTTTCTTTCATACATTTATTTACAGTGGGATGCGATAAAAATCTGTGGTAAATTTATACTTGGTCGCCACAGATGTTTATGTAAAATTGCAGGCTGTACGATTAGCTCATATGCAGATTTCACTTCCTTTCCATCTCTTCTGGCCATTTAATACATTGTAGGAATGCTAATTGGGATTTGCATGACTTCAGTGTGATGACAGGTTTGTTATTGTAATTCTCTATTGACAGTGTATTGACCAAACACCGCTACAGTACCTGTGATCACACAGTATACTATAATATGTGTAATTGGATTCGCTGTACTTAGAACCAATAGTAATTCAGTCATGGATTTGAATTTTAATTGCTTTCTTTGAGTAATTTTTACCATATTGACAATTTGAGCCGTCTTACTCTACTCGTGTTGTTCTATAATACAATTTAATTCTTTATTGACATAAATACCCTATAACCAATTTAACTAGCCATTAGGTATATTTAAGCCTTATTCTAATTTAGTGATCTAAAAGAATACCCAAAATATTGAAACACTAACTAAACAGTAAACACAGCAGACAAAATATCTCTGTATGGTGTCTTTTCATGCAATTTTTGCAGTTTTTAAAGCCATAAGCTATATTCACTGTCATACAAATTATGACAAAAAGTATGAGAGTGGCCCCGCAAGCCATTCTTGGTCACCTGTTATTGCCATGGATGGAGACAGTATACCAGGGACTAGACCCATGTTGGGTTTGCTCAAAGGCAGTACCCCTTAATGAACAGCAAATATATTTGTTGAATATAGAAAGAACATGGGAAATAAATGGGCAAAACACAGGGAGATACGTAGAAGAAAAGATATTAGTCAGAAAGGTTATAATGCCCTCACTCTTGCATTAGAAATAACAATAATTCTCAAGTTAAAGTATTTGACTCCTTCTAATAGCCACAAGGCAGCTAATCCGAAAAGCAGAACTTGTTTACAAACCTCCTCAAAAGTGGGGGACTTTCAGATCCAGGTTTTGTTTGCGATATAGCTCTATGTACAACCAATCAATAATTCAGCTTTGTAAATACAGAATCCTTAACGTTCGTTGCTGCTTGGCAAACAACGCGGTGGCCAACCCAGTCAACATGGTAATGCAAAGCATCAAGGAAACATAAGAAAGTGCAGGACTGCTTCCCGTGCAGGCAGGAAGGCAGGCAGTGGCTGGAGGGGAGCTACAAAACTGAAGACGAACAGCTGGGGTTTTTTGGTTTTGGTTTTGTTTTAAAGGATCAAAGCACCACAGTAAAGCTGGAAGGACTTGTAAAAGATTATCCTGCTCGACTTCGGCAGCATCATTGACATCCAGAGCTTTCTGCCAAGTGCCCAACTTGTTCATAAAGACCTTGGCTGACAAAACCAGAAAATACGCCAGCGCACAAAGGCAGGGTTATTCCATCCCTCTCTTCTCAGCTCTAGACCATTTTGACACCGTCCCTTTTTAAATCTCATCGCTCACTTGTATGCGTTTTGCTTTTAGCCATTCAGGTCATGCCAGGTTGCAACACATGGGAATCTGGTTTCTACAGTTCGATTCTTGCGTCAGGCTGACTCCACAGACCATCAGCACGTGCGGCTGGTGCTGCAAACAACACGACCTCTAGCAAAGCATCACTATCGTTTTCTATTTCCTAAGAAGTCCACAAAGCTACTGCATTTTAATAAGTTCTTCAAACATATTCCTAGAGGCACGAAGAAATATATCTGGTAGGAATCTCTGCACTGTATTGCACGGACACAGTAAGCAGCGGATTCGCACACAGTTGCTATCACAGGAAAAATAACACATTCCTTTACATCTTATTTCTAAAAGCCAGCTGCTCAAGAACATCTGTGGTCAACGTATGGTTAACCAAACCTGCTTCTGAAGTTGTTCTGACTTATTTCCAAGATATTGTTTCAGAAAATCCATTCTTCGCTTTCTACGGGTGGTGACAATACATAGCATGATTTGTCAGGAATTGTTATCTCGTATCATTCAGTACCTGAATATAATAAGATTGGAAAACAGGACTGAAGTGTTAAGTCAAAATGTGTAATGGTAGTTTAATTAACGAAGGAAAGTATTTTTTCTTATCTGTACGAGAAAGCAATCGAGGCAGCGAGCAGGCAGGCGGAAGTAGGCAATCCTGCAAATAATGTAGGTTTCAGTACCATTAAAGTTTCTAAAATATATTTTCTCAGAAAAATCCAGAGCAGGCTGATAGGAGTCATTCTTCTAGCCCCAAATATTCATAAAACAGCCTAACTGCTACTTTACTAAGTGTTTTATAAAGATATAAATGTTTGCAGAAATTATATAAACATATTTTTATATATTTATAAATAAAATTCTGCTAAATTGTAGTCTCTAGACTTCATAAACAGAAAAAAACTCTGCTTAGAGAACTACTTCACAAGGCTTTATCTTTAATTACATTTACAGAGCACACGGGATGTTTTAAAATACTCAGACTTTTATTTTTTTATTTAAAGACCTCTCTGGCTTGTGGCTGGAGGTTATTAAATGAACAACTGTGATCATTACAATTTATGTAAAATAAAGTGTGGTTCTCTAAGGCTTCGTTGAAGTCCTTAAAAAACTTAATGGGAATTTTATAATCTAAACATCTCTTGATTTTTACAGGTTCGTTTTTTAACATATTTATATTTAAGGGAAAATAGCATTTGACATAAAACTGTTTGTGTTTTGATTTCTAAGACAACATGGTAACCTATGAAGAAATAAGGAATACCTCATCTAATTAATTTCTACCTATTAAAAGACAGTTAAGTACGGTACATAAACACTAACCGCATTCAAACAGCTACTGGGCACCAAACTCCAGTTGTAATACAACCACGTACAGTGCCAGAAAATCAACTTGAACATCGGCTTCCATTACTGCCTGGAGCCCATCGTTATTGCTGTCATTCACGGCACTAGAGTCGCACTGACCAACAGGACATGAGAATAAAACCTTTGAGGCAGAAGCTAAAAATATACAAGAAATTTTTCCTTTTGCTTACCCACTTTTTCTCAACTCTGTCCATCTTTCTGTCTTTACTAGCAAGCCCTTTTACTACTCTCAGCATAACATTAATGCACGCATTTTAAGTATATTTGCTAGACATTCGCAGAAATATAAATATATGATAGTATTACTATATTTAATGCATGTAACAAGCAAACAAGCAGCAAACCTACTGAAGCCGAAAGCACAGACAACACCCCCCAATGTAAATGTTCCAAGCATATTCTTTTTTCTCCTTAAAACACATCAAAATACAACTTTTCTTCTCTTTTAAGTAGCTCTGACATGTCCCTTCTCAGCAAACACTTCTTGCCGTGAAGCAATCTCCTCACTTTTCCAGCCATGTGACAAAGTCTTTGCAGCATTATCTAATCAAGATAAACAAACTGCCCTGAGTTAGCCCCCATCTGGTAACGAACTTGCGATGATAAGGCTACAATCAATTCTCATCAAATCTTTCTCTAAGGTGATTTCCAGATGCTGTGACATATCATCGCAGAGGGCAATCATGCTGACTTTGAAAACTTGGTTCAAACTGTTGGTCACCAACCCGAACATCCTAATGTTATTAAACACTCAAATTTCCATTTTGTGCTTGTTGGTTTGGGTTTTTTTTATCCTCTATACAAAATCAAAATTTCTTTCTCTCAGTTAGGCACAATTTTCTATACACCACAGAAATATTCTCTACAATGATTTTCTGAGTAATGTCCTAGGAAGAAAAATTTTTAGAAAGAAAAGAATAAATCCCATAATATCACAGTTATTTGGCCGTTCTCCATGCTTTCACAAAGGGTCTTTTAAGAGTTCAAGCAGACTGGCAGTGCTGAGCTTCGTTCAGTTTCCTGAGCACTGTGTCATTACCAGGTCACCAAATAAACCTTGTGCACAGGTAGCCTCTTGTCCCAGCTAGGATTTCCCACCAGCTTCATCTTAACTTGCTGCTGTGGTTCCCCCCGGTGTTCTACACGTTGCTCTCACACATGTGGAAGAATTTATGTAACTTAATAGATATCGCGGGATACCTTTCGTGAAAAGCAACTGCAATACCTGTCTCAGAAATGAGCAAACAAAGGAACCTGTGACAGTGCTACCTGTTGAGATGTTTCTTTCACAGCCCATTTACTGTGTAGGACACTAAACACTAGACCGACATCTTCAAGAAGAAATGAAAGCTCGAAAGATGATTTAACTGCAGGCAGACAATTTGAAATTATTTAGTACAGAGCTTAAAGGAGCAGAGAGAGCCGTTCATACTAGAAACAAGGGTGAAATATATGTTTCCTTACAACACTTCCCCAATACTTCTGATAAATAACCCTGCCATTGCAAGGGTCCAGCAGCAGAAATAAAATCTGCATATGATTTATTCCTAAATTGAAAAGCTCAATAGGTATTGAAATTCCCATATGTATATAATTTTCCTCTTCATTAAAGGATAACAATATTTTTACTATGAAATTGGGAAATAATCTGTACTTTGGTGGCAAAGGTTCCCATTCACGATCACTCAAAAAATCTCAGGTTTGTGAGCAATCCCCCTTGTGTTCTCAAATACACGGACCCGGTTTGTCAATAAATCTGAAATCAAGACAGAATTCTATGTTTCATGATTCAGCTGTGGTTGACAAAAGAGCAAATAAAAGACCCGGTCCTGAATACTCACCTTGTTTCTTGACAGCAGGGAACAATAAGAAGCCCAAAGCCACAAACTCTGTTGTCTCTGCAATACAAGTATCCTTTTCCCACTTGCATTAATGGAAATTGCACGGTCACACACAGGGAACAATTGCAATCCTGAGCAGCTCATCAGAAAGACAATGTCACTATTTAAACTCATCAAGAAAAATATGCATCCGAAAAACCAATGCAAAGTAAGTAAGTAACTCCCTAGCCCGTACTATGTTCTAAAAAAATAAAATCTCTGTATAAATGATCACCAGTTAAAATCTCCATGACTTTATTGATAAGAATCTGGCTTTTTGACTTTGCTGCTTCACAGGCCTCATAATCTGAATGTTTCAGCAGTCTTTAGGAGAGGACAGAGTCAGCAGGTCTCCAGCCTCATCCGATATACATTCTGGCAGGCTAAAATCAATACACTGAGATTTGTCTGCCAGCTTCTTTATCCTCATTCCCATTTGCTGCTGACTCTGGCCTCTCCCTGAAGTCTACTGCACCTGTTACTGTCTGAAAAATTTGTACTCCTCCAGTTTACAAATTACTTAAACCACTCCAGTAACATGAAGGGAAGAAGTTCTCCTTTCTGGCTATCCCAGAACCAAGCCTCATGTGCAAGCAGCATCTTGGCAAAAGCGCTTGGAGTGGTTTTACAGCTACATCTGCTCCATCTGTTCTTACTACGCTGACAGCACCCTCAGCCAAGAAGACGGCAGATCAGTGTCCAACTTGCCAGTGTAACTGTATTGATGAGTTTGACCAGGCTTGCAATAAATAAATTCTGCAAGTTTTACATTGCAGTTTTGCTATAATAATTTCTCATATTACCCCTTCCCCAAGAAAATATACACATATGTATAAACAGACAGAAGTGCCACTTTATACATTTGTTCCCTCCACGCAGACTTACAAGAAGCCTAGAAATTACTTGACACTAAGTTTACTGATTCTGTGAATGATGCAGGACATCTCTAGAGAACATAACATCTTGATTCATACACAAAAAAATAACTGAATAAATTCAAGCAGCATAAATTTGCTTATGACTTTTCACTAATTTGGATCATTTGTTACCAAGAATAACTGAATGATGCTTTATAGGTAACAGCTAACAGAAGGAGTGGCCTGCATTGTTTTATGTGAAGCTAGAGAATTGTTTCCTGAAGCTTTTCCACTCATACAGGTAATTCTGTAATGCCTTTAAGGAATATATCTATTTATTCTTCACTTCTGCCATAGGCTAAAAGAAAGAATTAAATGAGCAATCCTTTTTCTCCTAGGATTTGGGGGTCTGTAACTATGTCTAACCATGAGACTGTTAGCCATTACATGAAACTTCTTACTGTGCACCAAAACAAAGGTCAGACATAAACCTGATCTTAAATCAGCCTTTTCTACACCATTATTTTTCAAGATGCTCCCTACAGTTTCCACTTTTCATGACCTTATCAGTACAGCCTTTTCATCTGGGTAAACTCGACTGATTTCCACTGGCAATGCCGATCTGGTCTGAAATAATCCTAATTATCTCATTGCATGCGACCCCCAGCTCAAAGAGAATTAGGCATATGGAACAAGGGTTCTGTAAGGCTTTCAATCTTGCAACTATTTTTACCTCTGGAGAGGCTTCAAAACAGAAATATTGCAAACTGATGGCATTTCAGTATGCTCATGGCTGTGCTCAATTCTAATAAGATTTAGCAAATGCTCTTTCATTGGAAACAGCTGAAAAACTCTGTAACAGTCTTTCAGATAGCTGAATAATTTCATAATTCCTCTGTGTAATTCAGGTAACAAACAAAAAGGTTGCAACTACGTGAAACTTTAAAGCTTATGAACAAGGCATACATAAAAAACAGTGTTATATTAGACATCTACTATTTCTGTCAGTAGATTTCCTAGGTATAAACTGACAATAAATTACATTTTATTATTGTTTTGGGGTGACGTTCCAGTTTGTCTTTTCCAAAATCTAATTAAGCTTATGCATCATACACCACTCAAAATTGTTTTACCAAGCCTGGAGTTAGTCTGATTTGTTCCATATCTATGGTGAGTATTTTTCTCCTAATACTTCTCTGGGGAATCTTTAAGCAAGAAAGACATCATTTCCGTTACAATTGCCTCACTATACTACCAAGAGCAAATACTGTTGATTCTTGCTACACATTCTGAAAAAATGAAAAATAATAACAGTGAAATTCTATTACCACTGAAAATATATTCCAACAAATGCAGCTGTTCTGACACTTGTTATTTATAAACAAGATCAAATCATTTATATCAAACTTGAGGCAAATTAAATCAAGATCTGAAAAGCAGAGTGCACGTAGTTATTTAAAAAAAAAACCCAAAGAAATCCAAACAAAAACCCAACAAATACCAAGAGTTTCTGTCAGGTACTCCTTTATGAACTCTAACTCCTTCAGGGTCTGTTTAGAAAAAGCATCTGAAACCCACAAGTAGTTTGTATTGGATTAGCAATCCATCGGCTTGGGCTGGTTTCTGTATGGGGTTTTTCTGAGGAGACATCCTCCACCTGCGTGTTGTTTGCTCAGGTAAGGGAATGTGTTTGTGTACCTTACTTCTTCAGTTCTTCACTGAGAGGGTAATTGTTCACTGGAATGCTCTGCCTAGGGAGGTGGTGGAGTCACCATCCATGGAGCTGTTCAAAGAGAATTTGGATCAGGAACTTAGTGCCATGGTGTAACTGACAAGTACGAGTAGGTGTAGGTAGTAGGTGTAGGTGTTGGGCCATAGGTTGGACTCAATGATCTCAAAGGTCTCTTCCAACCTTACAATACTGTGATACTGTGATACTTCCTATTTCCCACCCTTGGTGAGATTTCAGCTTTAGTGCTCAGCATTTCCACAATGTATAAGGTGGAAAGCAAAAATCCAAAGAAGTTGTTTGCTGGGAGGGAAGAGGGAAGTGGGGAGCAAAATGCTGGAGATTTTCAGAAGCCTTTTTAGGAAATACTTTTTTCATAAAGAAGCTGTTTTTGGAGGCATCCTGGCAAAAGGAGTCATGATAACTATCCCTTCCATATCAACTCCATAAATTCCAGCCCCTGGAATGAGTAAAAATACAAATGATCTCAGCCACCGGAGCAGACAGATCACCCGGGGTTGTCTCCCTCTGCAGTGCTGTTTGGCAGGCAGCTGGGCACTTCTCTTCCCCGCAGCTTGCTACATCTGCAGGTCTTCTGCCCTTTTTCTCTTTCGGCTGCCAGGTCAGCTCTCTCTCCCTCTTAGCTGACAGCCTGATTCTCCCTCTTATCTCCTCGTGCCAAGCTCGCTCTGCCTGTCGCAGAGCTGGCACATCACCTCTGTCTATCAGTTTCAAGTCCCGTGCCCCACTTCCAGCACCTCCTCCCCTCTCGTCCATGGTCCCCGCTCCCCTGTCTGCCTGCAGCTCTGCAGTCCCCAGCGTTTCGGTATCGCAACTCGCAGACTGCTGCCATCGCACCGGGCACGGACACGCGCCTCCCCTCCTTCCGTAGAGAAGGCTCCACGTGCCTCAGCTCCCTGGGTGATGCACCCACAGTGACCAAAGAAGGGGGTTGCAAAGAATTACACTGAGCTTCCTCTGGTCCTGGATGGCAATTGGGATGTCCCGGGCACCTTTATAGACTCCTAGGAGCCCATTTAGCGCTGCCACTTTCCCCACCTCTATTAACCCTGCCACCCACTATAAGGTTCGGTTGGATCTTAAAAGTTTCACATCAGCAGCGGCAGAGACTGCGTTTCCAAGAGCACTGCACAGCCTACAAATCCATCAGCTGGATAAAGGCGACTGCAGATTCATGAGGAGTGCGGTGGTAGGTTCTGATCAGAATCTTGCAATGAAAAACGCAGATGAAGTGATTAAAACAGTTTGCTAAAACATAAGAAAAGCAGGAAAAATAATTCTGAAAATATTAAAACATTTCATCGACATAAACCAGCGTTTTGGTTTTCAAAATTACAAATATGTTATAATTTTTACTATTTCAATATATTTACAATATTGTGTTCCCCAATCATCTTTTTAATTCTGTAGAATGCCAAGGAGATTTCAGTTGGTTTGATGCTTATATAAAGTTTTTTAAAAAACAGGAACTGACAGCAACTGCTGTTTTCTTAAAAAAAATTTCACTGAATTGATTTCAATACTTGTCAAAGCCCTTCAATTTTTTTTATAGACCAATGAAAATCCTCTGCAGAATAAGACAGACCAAATACCTTCTACTGCGCTTGAAACTCCAGTCACATAGCTCTGCTGGACCACAGTTCAAGTAAAAGAAACGGGCTGGGAGATTTTACGGTTACTCAGCACGGATTCAGTCTGTTTTCCTCGGATACGATACAGCCAATGCCTCCAAAGGTGTGGGACTGCAGCTTTTTAATTGTTTGTTTGGGGATTTCTGTCATGTTATTAAGAGCACCTTGGATCACTGAAACAAAATGCAGCGTGGAATGACTGTGGGCCAAGTGATTTCACAGACTGACACTGATTTTTGGTAACACTTGCTGTGGGCAGGCATTATTAATTCTTCTGCTGTTCAATGTAATGATGCAATAACGAAAAACTAATATGTTATTAACGAGGTGATAAAGCTGTACATACTTCACAGAAATTCTGTTATAATTGGCCAATCAAGGTACTACTGTTTTAAATCGTTAATTTGTTTTTAAGATAAAATGTAATGTCAGTTAACAAATGTAGTTTTAAGTAAGGCTGAGGCCAGCTATTTTCCAATGACCTTCTAGGCTCTTTCGAACAGCTTTGCCAACTTATTCAATTACAAAGTGAGAAGGCAGAGTGGTTTCAAAACAATTATAAAAGCTGCCAATAAATTTCATTCAACTCTTCTTACTTAAGAACAAGGTCAGCAATGAGAGAAAGAGTGCCTTCAGAGCTCAGTATGCCAGCTTTTAATTTAAGGGGTGTAGCTCTAAATCATAAAAACAAGCTTCAGACTAATGTGGGCACCTTGAGACCTCCCCAAAAGGCTTGGTTTTCTAAGCCATCGTGCTTTCCACTGGAATGCAGGTCTTGTAAAGGAGTCTAAAATTAGGCACCCCAATTTAGTGGCATTTCAATATCCATATTTTTTAGTTATTATTACTGTGAGATTGTTCTGGTCATTTTACCTAACCAGTTAACTCATCACATTAGGAAACAAAAGAAGTAGAATGTAAGGAACCACGGGCTGAATATTAAGAATATTCATGGCAATTCGTCTCCTTATAGCATCTGAGCTTAAAAGAATGTGTTTAAAAAAGGCTTTGGCTTAG
Source organism: Geococcyx californianus (assembly GCA_013389885.1). Lineage (NCBI taxonomy): Eukaryota > Metazoa > Chordata > Aves > Cuculiformes > Neomorphidae > Geococcyx > Geococcyx californianus. The sequence goes on from VWPV01012804.1 coordinate 199,297, forward strand.
CACATTAATTTAAAATGGGGTGTGGGGAGCCTTCCAAGTAAAGCATGTAATTTCTCATATACTAGCTTTGATATCAAAATTAATATTTCTGCAGTCATTCATACTGCAAACACCCACAGTACTATTAACAGCACAGCCAGCGATTAAAGGTATGCGTTTTTGTCTACTACAATATCTGTTGTCCAGTACCCGGAATGTTTATGCTGCTCAGTGCAGAGCAAAGCACAGTCTCACTCCTTGTACTTCTCAGTGCTCTTATTTTATCTGGAGCCAAGAGATGCAGTTACAGTTCCTCTGCTGAACACACTTGCTTTCCTCGTGCCTTTAGCGAGGGGACAAATCGATGCAGAGCACCAAGACTGACCTCAGATGCTGTTACACAGCCATTCTGTCCTTTCTGTGGAACTACATTGGTTTGGGCAAATTTTTCAAACATTTAAGTCAATGAGTCCAGACCTGGTAACACAGCCAGGCACACTTTAAGACAATTCTGTTTCCATGAAAACAGACAGTTCTGAGCCCATTCCAAGCAGAGAATAAAAATACTTCTCCAAAGTGAGTGCACAAATATATTGAGTTTCATTCCATTCTACTTCCAAGTTACTTAGAGGCCTTCAAAATGTTACTCCTCTTATGATAAATTCTCAGGGACTCCGATGTGATGCTGCTTAAGAAACCTCCACTTAGCCTTTCTCATAAATCAGTTATCTTAGATGTCAGATTTTACAACTACACTAAAATCCTTCCTTATTACCCTATACTAAGGCTGTCCAAGTAACACTTTGAAATTTGGTGTTCAAAAAACAGACAGATCTTCCACTGGAAGCAATGGGTGGTATAAATTTAAGTTCTGAACCTTATAGAAGATTCCATTTACACGTTTCTGTTAAACAATTTAGTATGTAAATTCAGTTCAGAAAAAAAAAAAATTAGACTTTTTACACTCACATCTTCAGTGTAAAAGGAGCCGATCTACTTGTCTGCTATATTCCTGGGAAATATTTGCATAATATATAGGTAGAAAAATAGTTCTAATGAAATCACTAAGCATGGCAAAACTTTCTTTAATGATGATTTCTTATGCTGATATTCATCTGGGAGAAAAAAGCAATGTACATAAAACATAAAATACACAGTTCCTTTAAAACAACTCTGCTCAAAAATGGTGCAAGTAAAAAATTACTCTGTTTGAGAACATGCAAACACTGATTTCAGTCTTCAGGCAATACACCTCACAATTTGTCAGAATTCAATTTATATCCACTACTAATGAGTTGCCAGCACAGCACCTTGAGTCAGCTGGCACTACGCACCTCAGAAGCCGTGGGAGAAACCCCAGTCTGATTTATACCTCGACAGCAGGGCATCGCTCCACAGGAACACTGGGTTTCTAATGAGTGGAAAAGCACGCAGGTGGACTGAGGGGGCACTCAGCAAAGGGACACTAAAATTGTCCCTCACCCCTCCCCTATTCAGAGCTGTAGAGAGAGACTGGTGCCAGCTTTCCTTGTGAAATTACAATTCTAATGTTCTTTGAAGAAATACATTTGTTTTCTCTGTTGTGTTATAGTCTTGTCCTATCTACACCAAGAACCCCCCCCAAGAAACAGAGTCCAAAGAAGCAGATGCGAAGGATCTCAATCTGTTCTCAAAGAAAATCCCCCTGTGCAGGGTATTATATCTCAAGCCGTGCACATTCCCGATCTCCAAAATCCATCGTACAGCACTCTAACGCACTTCTTGTCAGAAAGTTGCTATTTTCATGATCCAAAGTGTCTTCACTTTCTCGAATCAAATCATAGTGCAGTTTTAAAGGCTCCCCAGTCTTTAATTTCCTTTGTGTTTTAACAGTCACATAACTTCAGAAGGGCCCAAATACTGCTCTTATCTCGTAAGATGCAGCAGCAGCCACAGTGCTATTACGATACTGTATTATTTTGTTTCTCCCACTAAGCAAAAATCTATTGCAACCAATGGTGCAGGCACCCCATAAATTCTGAACGGACTTTGCATCATAAAAACAATACATAATGAACTCTTTCCCACAGTTACAGAGCAGTTTACAGAGCAGTGCTCTAATCACATAAAGCACACGCGCAGCCGTTTCTTTCTAACTCTACCGAGGGTTTAGACACGCTCTCTAATGTCAAGTAATTCTCTCTCAGCATATTCGGACTGAGTTTAGCCGTTTTGTCCCAGCATTTTTGTAGGTTTTGCTGGAAGATAGGAAGACGGAATAAAGATTTTCTCTTTTCCTCCCTTGCATAAATTCTGGGAACAGAAAGAGACAGGAGAAAAAAATATAAAGAAAAACCCAGCCACCCCAGTCACGTTTGCGTGTGTTGGCAGGGCAGGGCAGTCACGGCACCGAGGAGCCGCCCCTTTATTTCAAGGTCATTCATACAAGTGAAGGCAAAGGGACATGAAAAATGAAAACAAAATATGCAATTAATCTGCAAAAATAGTCAAATGACTATTCTTAGTCACAGTTTTCCATCCATGTCGAGAACCAGAACCCAGCACTTCTGGACTAGAACTGCAAAGTCATTTTTTCTAAACGTGACGTTGGCCTGATTCCCTAAAAGAACTTCTACCTTTAAAATTCCTCCAGGAATAATAGAAAATGATCAGCATTCTCAGCATCAGATCATTTAAAAAGCATTCATTTCAATATTTCTGAACTTTCAAAAACTCTCAAGGTCTTGTATAATTTCCTTCTCCTGTTGAGTAAAGCTGTATTGAGTCCCTGGAGATGCTAATCTACTCCAAACTTTTTACATTCCAAGAATAAACGGATTATTTTTTTCCTTCCTCCCTATCTCTCTTCTGCCTCCGCATAGCTGCAGTCCCGGCTTCTTCACTCGTAGGATTTTTATTTAATTTCTAGTGTTTCAGCGAGATGACACGTTGTCAGATCTGCCTTGGAAATTATATTCTTCAATTTAGCAGCTAGCACAAGCTTTAAAGTCTCCCCACCCCGCGGTGTCCGTGTGCCCCAATCCAACTGAAAGGAAACATTCCTGAGGGGTGAATGGGATGGCAGTGAGTGACAGGGAAAAAAAAAAAGGAGAACAAAATAGCAACAAAAGACATGGCCAAGGTGAGCGACAGCGGTACGTACAGCTCGTGCTAGCTAGACACCTGTCACACAAGACTTGTAATTGATTTTGTAGAAACCATCAAACAAGCAAATAAAACTCTCAGCCTATGCACACCTAGAAAACTATCCCAGCATTTTCTAGAGAACGGGGTCTAAACCGGCCGTTGTGTGCAGGTAGCTCTAGTCATTTTTTATATTTACTGCTAAAAAAAGGAATACAGAAGGGAAATGAGGCCGTTACATACATTTTAAACGCTAAATCTGACTTAAAGGCAATTAAGATTATGGTTTTCTTCATATGCAAAAATCCTACTGCATTAAAAAGTTTCCTAGGTTTCAGCAACAACAAAATTACCACTAATTTATGAAAACTGTGTTAGTGTCTGCAAACCTTCGTTGTAAATTATGCATGTGAGCACGGAAATGCTAATGAAAAAAGAATTTCATTTACAAATGATCAGTACAAATTCAGCAGCCACTAGAGTTATTCCAGCCTAATTTTTCTTGTAGAACATGCTGTTTGCCAGGTTTGGGCCATTTATTTCTATACTGTTAAACATCAACTTCTCGGACCGTAATGCGACAGTATCTTTTTATCCAAAGAAATGTTCATTTTCTTTTTCTTAGTTAAATGAGGTCCAGGTCCTTGGGCTCAAAGTTAACTCTTTTGATTAAAATATTTGTAGGAGAGCTGCAACAAAAGTGATGCCCTTTTATACAGAAGGAATTTCTGAATTTACTGTGGTTTCTAAGACTTATACTACGATGCTGAAACACGCACAATGACCTTCACCAGAGTTTAGTACAGATTTTTTTTTCACTCAGCACACAATTTTTAGGTTTTTTTCCTCACTATATAAGGCTTCTTCTCAGGATTAGCCCTCCCTAAAAAAAAAAGTCAGCATTCCAAAAGCATTCTAAAGGCCTCTGAAAAGGACAAGACTGCAATTCTGTAAGAGTTCATCATGATTTTTTTTCCCCGAAAATCTATGGAGAATGCAAAGATCAATAATGCCTTCTATAAAATAGATCCAAATAGAAATGAAAACAAGGGCTTCTAGGCAGTTATAAAAATCTACTGTAAAAATCACTTCAAGGCTACTTATTAGAGAACGTGGCTCATCTTTGCATTTCTTAGTGGTGATGATACTTGGGTGGATTTTGTGAGATGCTGTTCAAGTCCAAACAAAATTTTCATTTACACATGAATTTGCTACTTTCTGTTAAGTCCCACAAAATATTCCAGGCTGCAAAGGCTGAGCACCAAGATTCCTCATTTTGATGCAAAAGGAGACTTTTGGACTTTTGTTTGTGTCTTCTTAGAAGTTCAGTGGAAGGCTTACATTTGAATTTTGTTGGTACAATTGATAAAACCCTTTGCAAGCTTGGAGTGTCTGAAGAATCAGATCATTGGTTTTATAATTCTAGCCTGAAAAACAGGTCACAAAATGCTCTAGATGCCAGAAAAATCAGGTCGTGGATACACTATTAAAAAAATAGCAAAGTTCCAAGTTTTGGAAAACAGACTTCCTTTAAGCCCAGATCAGACAATGATTCCAATTGCACAAACTACACAAATCAAATACATATATAATGTGCAATTCACATTTGCCTTTGACAGCTTTATTTGTTCATTAAACATTTATATGAGATGGCTTTTAGCGTTGCAGTTCATGATATTCATCTAAACTTGGCTAGAAAATTAACAGCTTAAGTAGTCCCATATTTTATCATATTAAGCTCTCTTTGGATTTTTACCGAGTAGATGTGATAAAAAACAACCTAAATTGTGCATTTCAAAATTGAATTTTGAGTGCTTTTGCTGACATTAATTGTTTGGGCTTTTTCCTATTATTATGTGGTATGGCTCTTCTCTCTGATAACTTGGTAACAGCGAATTGATTATAATCACTCAGCCTAAAATGGGATTTCTTTTATAAGCAAATCAAGTACATGACTATTGGGAAGGGTTTAGCTATCAAGTTAACATTATAACTTACTTGGAAACTATTTCCTTCCAAGATGGAAAGATTTCCAGGAAACTCATGCTATATATAGCTCTTTAAAAACAGCATTTAAAAACAATTATTCATACACTTATAATTTTTTGTTCTATCAGCTAAAAGCATCTACTGCAAAACCAGCTAAGTGAAGGAGCAGAGATGGAGGGACTGAAATCCTTCCTATCACTGGACAATCAGAATAATCAGAAATTACTCTATAATACACCATAATTTTTAAAAAATGTAACTATTAAAACCTCTAGGTTTTTAAATTATTTGTGATATGAAATAGCATCAAGGAGTTATTCAAACATATATCTCAATGATGCACCTGCAATGTGCGTGACTGAGAACAAGAAAAATCCAAAATGGATTTGTATACTGTGCAAAAAGTATCGGGATCTGTAGATTCTGTGAGGTCTTTTGACAGTTTTATTCCAAGGACATCTCTAGATTAAGAAACTCCTCCCGTTTTCCAGTGACATTGTGAAGACTTGCTGAAGTGTTTAAAATGGAATGCTCTCTGATGAGCACTTTAAATATCTCCAAGCTTATTTTAGAGATTTGCTTCCATGCAAACAATGCACATGTAAAGAAATGATTGGTATCAGACACAGCACTTTTAAAGGCACATTGTGCACAAGACAGGTTTTCCAAGGCACCAAGATTTATTTTAAAAGTGTCCTCTTACTTTATCATTTACTTTCCATTTTTCGGCATGTTTTTTTAAAGTGAGCTGCTTGGGAATGGGCAGCAATCAGCGGGATCACACCGTCCCACGACAGAGTAAGTACATGTTTTTAAGTGAAATGTTTCCTTTCCTGAGAAGCAAACTAGGAAAGATGAGAGCAGGTGGATGTGGCAAAACGACTGCCACAGCCTGAACTCCCTGCTGACTGGCCAGATAGAAAACCGCATTATATTCACCAACTCCAACCTTGTGGCTCAGAAACTTTTGCAGAGAAATATTAAGGAAACAAACCAACTATGCAACAAATTATCAGA
>VWPV01012804.1:205572-221059 GCA_013389885.1 Geococcyx californianus
AAAAAATGTAACTATTAAAACCTCTAGGTTTTTAAATTATTTGTGATATGAAATAGCATCAAGGAGTTATTCAAACATATATCTCAATGATGCACCTGCAATGTGCGTGACTGAGAACAAGAAAAATCCAAAATGGATTTGTATACTGTGCAAAAAGTATCGGGATCTGTAGATTCTGTGAGGTCTTTTGACAGTTTTATTCCAAGGACATCTCTAGATTAAGAAACTCCTCCCGTTTTCCAGTGACATTGTGAAGACTTGCTGAAGTGTTTAAAATGGAATGCTCTCTGATGAGCACTTTAAATATCTCCAAGCTTATTTTAGAGATTTGCTTCCATGCAAACAATGCACATGTAAAGAAATGATTGGTATCAGACACAGCACTTTTAAAGGCACATTGTGCACAAGACAGGTTTTCCAAGGCACCAAGATTTATTTTAAAAGTGTCCTCTTACTTTATCATTTACTTTCCATTTTTCGGCATGTTTTTTTAAAGTGAGCTGCTTGGGAATGGGCAGCAATCAGCGGGATCACACCGTCCCACGACAGAGTAAGTACATGTTTTTAAGTGAAATGTTTCCTTTCCTGAGAAGCAAACTAGGAAAGATGAGAGCAGGTGGATGTGGCAAAACGACTGCCACAGCCTGAACTCCCTGCTGACTGGCCAGATAGAAAACCGCATTATATTCACCAACTCCAACCTTGTGGCTCAGAAACTTTTGCAGAGAAATATTAAGGAAACAAACCAACTATGCAACAAATTATCAGAAGAACAAAGACAAACTGAGAGCTTGAAAGCCTGAATAATTTGTTCCCTAGGAGAGCATAACAGCAGCCATTTGTCAGTCTTTCTTTCTTACTAGTCCTCCTTTCTCTGGAAATCTATGTCTTAATTTCAGTCATATATACCCATACCATCTCTTGTTTCATGCTAACAAAATGAAAATAAAGCAGTCTTATCGGTATGAAACAAAGTACTGATTTGCCTCCTAGAGCAATTCATCTTCTTTGCTTCCTTGCAAATGGATTCCACGCAAGTCGCGAGGCTTCCCTGATGACATAAAGAGGCTGAAAATCTGGTTGCGATGTTGATAATTTCACAAAAGTTGTCAGTAACTTGACGAGCTACTGCCATCACCAGATGCCGCTCCACCGTTAACAGCCACTGGCTTTGAGACAAGCCCACGTTACGCAAACATCCTCCAAGCTTCCCATTTATACTCTTTTACCTGTTCAGCTGGCTCATCAGTCACACATACTTCATTTTCTTTTGGCAAGTAATTCAAACATTTTGATGCACAGTTGCCTGATCACAGAGATATGACATGAATATTCTCTAAAGGGCAAAATTTATTCCTGATGTGCACATTCTGTAAAGCAGCTATGATGGTGACAGTTGCCAGGACAAGCTGGAAGAGAGAGGAGCAGTACAGGAATAATTGATGTGACATGTCAGACACTGGATATGCTGATGGTCAGCCAGGTCATCCCCATCCCCAGTCTTCAGTTCTTAATTTAAATCTACATTATGGAAAGCAGAAATGCAGATTTGGGGGAACAGAAGCAACGGGGATGATGGATGTGTAACCCCAAAATTGCCTTGTTTCGTGCACCTTCAGATTTTCTGCAGTTACTTTTCAATCTGTCAGATCTTCAGCTATAGAGACTTTAAATGAAAGCCAGCAGACAGATTTCACCCCAATGATATCCCCTGTATCACTAAATTTGGATAAACGTAGCGTCTCTAGCATTTTCAGAAGTGCATCTAACACATAACATAATTTCCTTGGACTAGTGAAGTATTTAATAAATGCCCTTCTGAAGGGAAGGATCCAGAAGAGAATGAGACATTAAAAGCCGCCAGGAAACACATCCTAGTCATTGGTTTCTGGTTTGTCTGAGTTTCCAGACAAGATCACTGAGCATGACCTGGCTGAACTATGCAAGACTGAACAAGCCATCATACTTGGAAGATACAAGAGTGACATAAAAGATGTTTTCCTCCTTTTCTTCTCCGCCAGCAATCACCCACCTTCACTGGGAAGTGGCCTCTGTGGCAGCAGGCGGGCGGATGATGAGATGTGCACACTGCAAATACCAGGCTGGCATTTCAAGAAATTGAGGGGATTCTGAGAAAGCTTACAAATCCTCACAAAAATACTGATAAGATTGTTTTTTACCTTATTCATATAAAAAAGGCATTTGGAACGACAGAAGAGGCTGATGAATGAAATGGAGACGCGCTGGTCAGGTACTCTGGCCCAACATTTGCTGAATTTCTCGAGCTTCAGCTGGCACGTGGCGAATATTGCACCTCTCCAATGGAGCTTCACTTTTTCAGCAGCTCTTGCTGAACAACATTTATGATGGTATCTGGCTTATTATCATGGAACACGTTATTCAACACATGCAGTTAACTAATTTGAATTTCTGGTACTGCTGTGTAACTGCCTGAGAAAGCACCTTCTATCACCCTGCATGAGTGGCCGAGGTGCTGCTGACTTCACTCCAATCACAGCAAACTTCTCTGGAAGTACATGCTCAATGAATTATCTGGGCCAACAGTGCAGCTGCTCCTCCTCAATTCTTCATATGTATTTCATCAACATTAATAGCTGCAAATTGCACACAGAATTTAGGGAAAAAAAGAATCTTTTAGGAAAAGCCGATTTCCTTTATCTTTTTGCTAAGTAGGGTTGTGATAAAATCTCACTGCCTACTGCAAGTCAGAAGCCTGTTCCGCTTATATAATGCAACACGGCTTTATTGGTATTACATTGGGCTTATAAAAAAAGACTTGGATAGGAGTTGCAATATAATGTCTGATAAAAATTTCAATATCTATACCCATCTTCCAATAAACGCACAAAGCAAAACTATACAGCACTGTGTATATTAAACTGATTATCACAAATCCCTCTATTTTATTTTTAATCTGTTTTTTCTGGTTCCAGATTTTCCACTAGGAAATTTGAAAAAAAACCAAAACCAAACCAAGCAAGCAACAAAAAACCCCAAGCAAATGAAAAACCACCAACACAACAGAGAAGAGATGTACTGTCAGCCTTCTTTGCTGTCTGCCTGGGGTGGGGATGACAGCTGGCAGCGGGGCCACACTACTGTGTTTGAATTAGGGAACACTTAAAAAGAGCCAACTATCTTTTATTGAAAAACAAACAAAAATATTCAGCAAAATACTTAATTGATAAGATACTTATCAATTCACTTCTGTGGACAGTCCCAGTAGAATATATCTCCCTCTATCCCCCTCTCTACATACGTGTCTCAAAACTGTAAATTGTGACATTATTAGGGAGGAAAACCAAAAGATAAGATTACTTTAAGAGTTTTCTCCTAAGAGAATTTTTTTCCCTTCTCGACACCTCATTTTAGTGGACTAGAGATAAACTGATTACTGAAAGAAACTTCAGAGCCGCTCTACTGTAGAGAAAAACTAATGAGCTTGAATTTTAATCTTACATTTAAGTAAAAAACACCCAAAATGTTTAATTTTTGCTTTTCCATACTAAATGGCTGAAAGAGCCCCGAAAAAAATCCCTAACCTACACTGGGAACAATCACCATGTTTTATTAACTTTAAGGATTATCTTCTAGAGAGCAATCACAAAACTATTGAATGTTTTACTTCTCATCTGTGATCTTTTCTTCTGTCTCATTAGAAAACAAGCAAGTGAATAAATCATCCGGTGCCCCAGTCTGTGTATTCAGCTCCTATTAAACACATTGTAAGAGCACTCAGCATCCCAGAGGGACAGACTTCTCATCAGCCTCATCTTTACTGCAGTATTCAGCATCAAGCTTCTTCCAATCTGCCAACTAACTCTGTTTGGTTTGTTGCACATACATGTTCTTTTAGTGTGACACAGTGATGTGTTAACGATTCGTATATTTAAACGATGTTAGCTATGCAGGTTGAAAGATATTTTCTAGAAATCTATATTAAACAACGGAAGAAAATAACCAGGAAACAAAATTTTCCCAGGTGAAGAAATTTTCCTCTGAAAATGCTCTGTGTTGTTTCTTTCACAGCAATACTGCAGGTACTGTTAGGAAAAACTCACAGAGAAAGCTACCCTCTGTCTGATTTAATAGGGGGAGAATTTAGCAGCTATTCTACTAATGCTTATCGCTAAGACAGCAGTACCAATCTTTTTACTATTTTCTTTTTCCTCTCCCTGGTTTCCACACGAGTTTGATGACTGATTAGCCTCTGGGCTGTGTTATAGTTTGTGGTAGTGCAAGAAAGTACAGCTCCAGGAGATGTGTAATCTCATTGTCTGTACCACAGGAGTTAGGATTACATGTAATCCCATTTTCTCTGATCACAACAGGTCCTAGGAGAGGTACACAGTATTTTAAACAGAAAAATGTGCTTTTAGAAGACACACTCTGGTAATGCCTGACGGAGGGCTGAGTGGAATGGGAAGTGTTATGACTGATGTCAGGGCACTGCTCTTTAAGGTGCCCTCTGGTTTGGAGCAGCGCACTTCTGAGATTCCCCGGTCAGTTCCAAACCCCACAAGCGTTTATGATAGGCTAAAAATGTCTCCACGGAAATTTCATCCTATCTTAAATCATTTACCATGGTTCCACCACAGTTTGCTGCTGATGACTACTTGCCCTACACCATGCCCTTCACAAATGGCAAAGAACGCTCTATCATTCATTTCTGGTCGTATCTCAGAAATTTCCAACAGCAACCTGCAGAGGCACAAGACAAGGCTACTGTGCTTCTCACATTTCTGTGTGCCACAGAGGAAAAAATGAGCTGGGCTTGGAGACTCCTCAGAGCTGTCTGTGCTCCTCAGATTAGGTACAAATTTGGGTTTAGTGGTCAAACTGGAAACTGGCTAGAAAAACACCAAGAATAATCCCCTAGATGAGGCGATTTCTTGAATCGCAGGTCAGCTCATTTTACTTTTGAAATAGTCAGTGAAGCAATTCCAAGAAGATTCTATTATTTAGAATTAGTTCAGGATCTTTTTAATTTTGTCTTTAGTTTTCATCATGGGAACAAGTTCCATGGAAACAAAAGAGAAATCACTATTCTAATGATCATTGACTCTTTCTAGTAAGCAAGTTGTCGGTAGCTTATTTAAATAGAAAACCATGCAGAAAATAGCACAAACAAAGAATATCTGAAGCGCACTACTGCCATTTCAGTATGTTACTTGGCTTTTAAGAGAGCTTTTTAAAAAGAAAGTAGACATCATATTTTAGTTAAGTTTAAAGTAGATTTAGAGATGTAATTTGCAGATTGCCAGTCCATTAACCTGATGTCTAGTTAACATATGGAACTGTACCTTTGAGGTAGGATGAGCCATTAAAGAGTCTAGAAGCATTAAGCCAAAAGATCTGATTAACTGCTCATTGTGTACAAATAAACCACCCAAAACCCTGTAACCTGACCTGAATTGCTAAGAAAGTAACAGATTGCAGAAAACATGAAAAAAAGAAATCTTAACGAGGTGAGACATTACAGTTTCTTTAGAAAATAAGTCTTTGTTTAATATGTTCAGTATGGTAGTGCAGTACTGGAAGCCTGGTTACTCAGTCTTACTCTCTCAGCTTTCAGGAGGAAAAGCAGCCGTGCAAAACCACAATGACAAAGGTACCTTCTAGTAAAGTATGCACCAGCCTTATACTGCAGCACAACATAACTAAAGTCACTTTAATATGTTACTACTGCCTCTACCATTCTTTCTAGGGGTTTACGGCTCCTTTCTTTACAGCCCTTCGCCCTGTCTTTCCTTTCAATGTCAAAAAAAATCCATTTTTGTTTATACTTTTATGCTGAAATGATATTAAGCTCTCGTAAAAAATTCTTAGCAAAAAATAAGCTGTTGGAAAAAATTAATATGTAGCTGTCCAGATACATAATTCAAGTTGTTTGACACTTGTTGACTATAACATTTTCCTCAGTTTTGGTGTTCCCCATGAGTTTTAGGATGAACAAATACTGTAACTCGACTCACATCTGCTCAATAGTTCTACCAGTCTAAAGTCAAACAGCTCTCATATCCTCAAACCACATTTGCATCAGCCTTGTCCTTCTTCCGTCTCCCTCCCTTTTGCATGTTCTAGTGAGGAGGAATTTTTCAGAAACAATTTTCATTAAATGTTTTCATTACTAGAACATCATTGTGTTGTGAAGAAAAGCTGTAGAGACAGGCATTAGAACAGCCAGAACTGACAAAACTAAGAAAGATATTCTGCCCTCACCCAAAGAATTTTAAAGCCTTGGTCTATGAAGATGAAATGGGATCCAGTGTTCTTTGAAGAGGAGATAATTTAAAGCTCAGTGCTGATGCCAAAGAACTTTTACAGTAATTGCAGACTGATAGCCCACGTTTTTTCCCCAAGATCTCTTATACAGAAAATGATAGCAAGTAAATGTGACAAACCACCTGTAAGACAATAGCTTACAAGATGATAGGTTACTTGTAAGTATAGTTTTTTACCAATAGTCCAGTCTTCTTATATTGATCTACATAATTCGATTATTGCTTTCAGAGTAAAACTGATCCAGTAGCAAGTGTCATTTAAAAGTGTCAAGTGTTAACATACATCAAAAATTAAAATTAAGAGGACACAGTTTAATCCATATAGCTCTGTCACTCCATTGCCTTTTGTTAATCTTTGTGTTTACTGAGCTGACAGCTACTGTAATGCACATAATACCCTTTGATATCCAAAGTCTTGACAACAATATCGTGAAATCTGGCATACTTGGTGATACTGATACCTGAGGAGAACAACCTGGACTAAACCTACTATTTATTATTCATTTATAGGTAGCAACATTATTGCAGGTTTAAGAGAGATAAAATAGAAAGTGGAGCAAAAGTCGCACAACTTGACATTTGCCGAAAGTGGTAGAATATTTATAGAACATCATAATGTAAATAGGCACCCTAAAGTCACTTCCCGTTGTTACAAATTGTGAAAATTTCCCCAGGGATATTATGCAACTGCAAATAGGAAGCAGCAAATCTTTGTAATACTGGATGACAGAGCTACAGATATCACCCAATTAAGAATGGAAGGAAATCTCTCCATCAGGCAGTCTAGCTATTAAGATGCAGTTCACACTATGGATGTGTCTGAGAAGTTTGCAGTCTGTGAAAGCGAAGGTGAAGGTCAAGGAGTAAGCCACAGAAACCCTGGCTACCTGCAGAGTCTGCAATCAAGATGTGTGGAGTTGATACGTTTTCATATTATTCCCAGAAACGATGTCTTTTCTCCCATAAATGTGGTCACTGCATTGCTGATCATCGGGGCTTTGTAGTACAGTGTCGTGAGGTGATTTATAAAACTCATGTTTTCAAGGCAGTTCATCAGAGAATTGAAGCAGCTAAGATGTTGATAATCACTAGACCTGAAGCAGATCTGACAGGCAAAATACCAGCCTTCCTCAAAAAACTTTTTGCTCAGAGGTACCTGCTATAAACAACTTCTGCTCATCTGCAGTCAAAAGCAGTACTGGCATATCTTGTCTAGATTTCACATTCCCTTGCTAAGCCACCTTCTCGTCATGCCCTTTCATCTTTCAGACAGTCCTGGGCTACAAAAGATTCTTGCCTGCCCAATAAATTATCAACAATATTTTCCATTTAGAAGTTAGTCAGTCACAGCATGATTTGTGTGAGCAAATTTGTATGTTCAGCAGCAAGCTCTTTTTCTGCTGGGAGTACTTCCCTACGTAGCACCTTGTTTTGGCACGCAGACATCCTCATCCCCCATTAAGGTAGCAAAAGTCTCAAATAATCATCTGAACACAACTTTTTACTTTGAGTAGATCTTTGATCTTGAACAACTGAGTAACTCAGTTGATTCATAAGCGACTTTCGCATTCCAGACAGCCTGGTACTTTCAGCCACAAAATAATAGCAAAACTTTTGACAGTGAGGGCAAATTACACAAAGTTTTGAGAGGTCAGCTTCCCCCACGGGTGGTCACGAACACAAAGTGGTGCAAACAAATCTTTCTCCCAGAGAAGACCAAACAATAGACAAAACTAAATTAATAAAAAAAGACTCTCTTCATGCCTGGAGTCAGAACTGAGACTGGTAGGAGCTCACTGGAGAAATGCAGCAGCTGCATTCTCGTGACAGCAAGAATTCAGTGCTCAGCAGGTGCGCAAGCTTGCAGCCCACCACCAGCCACATTAAATCAAACCTTGAGGCACTTGTTTTCTCTCCAGCTACATTAATTGTAAGAAGGACTCAACCTTACACGCACTGAAATGCTAGGTGGTATTCCCATCCAAACTCCAGGAACAGGTTCCCCTCTTTCTACTCAGAACCTCTTTTTACTAAATAATTCTATTGATTTCGGCAAGCCCAGGGCGAAGTAAGAATAAACAAACCAGAAAAATCACCGTGTGGAGTCCAGTTCCATAAATCAAGTCAGTACTTCAGTCACAGCACTAACAATTATGCTCTGGACTTCTCACAAAAAGGGAAAATCAACTTCCATTAACAGTCTTTATTTTGTTTGTTACCTTTTGCTGTTGGACTGAAATTCTACAAGTGCTTTGGATACTGGTGCAGTTTCTTATTTCACAATCTTCATTTTCAACTCTCTTCTTAACAGAGGAGTTGAGGGGAAAGATTGGAAGGTCTTTTTATTCTATGTGCTATTGCTCTTCCGCTAGTCTTGTTACTGCTAATGGTCTTAAATACTTTCCACAGCATTTAATCAGGTACAGTATTTAATCACACAGTCGCCTGCTAAAGCAAAAATAATGTTTTCTAAGTAGTCTGTTTGCCTTTGCAGCACAGAAAGAATCAGCTCTGAGCAGTAAGGCTGAAGTGCAATGCAGTTCTTCCACTTTGATGATCAGTTTGAGTGGGAGCCAAATGAAGATATCTACTTGAAACTAAACCTTACCCAAGCCCTGGAATGGTGTTACCTTTTCTGTTATAGAGCAAAATGGAAATTTGGGGGACTGCCTCCAGAGGAAAAGATTATAAAACTATGTTTTGCCGCGTTTCCCTTTTCTTTTTGCTCTAGCACGCAGCCATGCCCACTGCAGGCTGCCAGAACAGCTGGTGACTGTCCCCAGCACATTCTCATCTGCATTCTTCTTCAAACAAGTCAGTGTCACCTTAAATAAACTTCATGATCCTTATAACATCTGGATTCCCAAAAAATCCTACTTACTACCACAGAACAAAGACGAGTTTAGTGTGAGGTAAAAGGGAAGTTTCCCTCGAATGCTAATCAATCAGCGGAAGAAAGGACAAACAAGGCAGGAATAAATGGAGATTAAAACTGAGGGAGAAACTCATAGCATTCCATAGGAGTTCATGCTGGAGGCCCTGGTATTTAATATATTTATAAGCTATTTCAAAAGAATGAAGGATAAGTTAATAAAATTTGCTTAAAGCCGAGGTTTCTCCAATATAGACAAGAAGGTGGTTGAGGGAGCACAGCGTGACTGAGAATAGGTTGTGAACTCACCACACCTTGTAGCACAAGATCCGTAGGGTGTGCAACGAAAGCATGTGGCAGCAGTTTTAAAATAAAGAGTGTAGCTGTAAATCAAACTTTTCCCACACAATTCAGAGTTAAAATGATGGAATATGTTCCAAAAAGACAGGTTGGACGTTAATATGTAAAAAGATTAAAACCCTCTTAGACAAATGCAGGAGAGCTCCCTCAAGAGCTATTAAACAAAATGGTCTGAATGTAATATTGTGGTTAAGAAGTTCTTATACTGCAGCTGAAAACACAAAAAGCCATACCTACAGAAATATCAATATGCTTGCTTGGCTTTTACACTTTTTTCAATCATTTCCTATTGCCTGTTGTCTTTGGTGATTTCTCCAGGGTCAGCTGGGCTCTTGGTCAGATCTATTGCACACGTTCTTTTCTCTTGGAGCTCTCTGCCCTTTGCATGTAGTTAAAACTGTTTCACCTAGGAATACACAGACACTGAACGCTGCAGTTTTCCATTTTCCCTTGCAGCCACTGCACTCAAAAAGTGAGCCTAAAGCTACTCATCTTCTGTTGTGGAATGAAAAATAAGAGAAGTGAGAAGGAAGGAAGAGACTAACGATAGTCAAGGGATACCGTCTAAGTCAGGCCTTCCAAAAGGTACAGAATAAGCAAGAAGTATCAAATAAACACAAAAATATAAAGACCCAAAACTCTCAAAAAAATGCCCCACAGAACATACTTCACCCCCCAAACACTTACCTATTTTGTATAATGAAAAATATTACTAGATGAAGAATTTTAAAAGAAATTCGAATACAATTTAAACTTCCTGGGCAATATTCACACCATTACCTGAATAAGAGTAGCACTCAGAAACAACAAATAGGCTTGTGTTGTACATGGCCTTGTAAATAAAGTATGAGGGAGATAAACTAACTTTTACAACTTTTCCAGGAAAGCTGGGAAATTACCGGAAACCACCTTAGACCTAAGATAGCTTCTCCCAAATAGCAGAGTAAACTAACTTACATAAAATATCCATGTTGCTATTGTTAGCCTACTTCCAAACTCAGGCTTCCTCATTTGAAGTCAGCTTGCATATCTAAACCACAGTGCAATTTCTACATAGAGCATCTTTCCTCTCTATACAACACCATTAAGACCCTCCAGGATGTGTTTTACCAACCTGCTAATCCAAACCTCACACAGCGTACAGCCGTCAGCCTCATATATCTTACCACACCTTGAGGCGTATGCTAATTGCCAATAAAACACACCTGTAGCATATTAATGTTATAATAAAACTCCCTACATATTCAGTGAATTTCGTGTTATCGGTTCTTCATCAATTATTTATTAAGAACTAACATAATAAATAATCTACTGAGCAGTAACATGAGGACAAAACAGTACAAAATACATTTTATCACCTCCTCTCTATATTTCCAGTCTTTGTTGAATATTGCATATTTAAAAGTGCTTCAAGTAAGGAAAGATTGAACTCCTCAGCCGTAAATCTTCATCCTCTATTCACCAAGAGATTGCTTTGTTGAAATTAACAAAAGAACAGGATTTCTTATATATATTTGCTTGCATCAGGTTCTCTTAATCCTAATATTAGTAATTCCCTTCTGTATAGAATCGCTGGTCTCATCCTTTGTGAGCACTTGTTAGCCGACTCAGTATTAGCATTAGCTAACAGAAATATTTCCACTACAAAGACACTGTAAGCCTCTTCAGGACTCAAATGGGTTTTAAATTTCAGTAGGGAATATTTACAGTATCTCCAAATAAAATTAGCACATAACTAAAATAAGGGAGTTCCACCACCACAAAAATCAAAATAGGAGTCAATGTGGATTTCATTGATCTCGTAATCCTGGACCTGCCTTCTCCCATTTTCTTAAGATAGAAACTGACTTGGAACTTCTAAATCATACACAAAAAGAAGGACTAACACAACTCTCAGCAGCAATGCTGAAATGCTCAAACATTAAATATAAGCCTGTAATTTAAATGAAGACTTTACACATAATGTTCTCAACTGGTTTAGGCTGCTGCTTCACCCGTAAAACCAACAATTACAATGATTTACACTTCAACTTTCAAAAATCCAATAGTAAAGAATTCATAAAACCACAAGGTGATATTTATAGCATTTAATATCCACTCACTTTGTTTGCAAGAACAGAAAGCTGTCAGCTCTTCCTTTAGAGTTTGTCACAGTGAAGATACTGGATGGGAAGACTGGTAAAGTAAGGGCGTAACAAGTTACGGTCATAAAGCAGAACAGCTTCTCCTTTGAACTACGGGAGCACTGAATAGCTAGTGTGGATTCCTGTCATATACATAATTAAAGGTAAAACAGGAATAACTCCTATGTTCGAAAGTTACGCAATAAGAGATGATTAGCTAAAGACATCCAAACACGTCTGCTAAACACAGAATCATCTCCTGTCTAGCAAGACTTTTCTTTCAGTGACTTCATGACGAAGTGTAGTTCTTAAAAATAATTACTGCCCTTTTCACAGTGGGTTTTTTTTTTCCCTTATGGAACACAATAAGGAGTTTTATTGTTATTCATACTTTTCCAACATTTTTCTATTTCTCCACCTTTATTACAGTTTCTCAATAGCCCCTCTCAGTAGCAACTTCAATTCTGTCTTCATCATGTAAAATGTGCAATTGTACTGGTGCACATCAGCATGAGGGAGATGACTTTTATTTACATGCACTGTATATATATATATATATACACTTCTTTTTTCTGATCAAATTCCACCAATTTACCTTTCCAATCATCCCTGAATTTGGTTCAACTTACTAAAATATCTTTCAAAATTACCACTTTACAGAGACGATTCTGGGTCTGGGACCCCTACTAGGCGTGAAAGAATGCTTTTTTTGAAAAATGTATTTATGCAAGCATAAGATATGGAATATCACTTCATTTGTTTCTCTCAGGTGGTAAATTTAGTCACAAATTTCCATGCAGGCGAGGAGATATCCCAAGAAAGCAGCACTGTTGGTATGCTTTAAGCCAGTTGCTGCCAGTTTTCAAGAGCTGGCCTATTTAGGTTGAAAATACGTTGCTTATTTTTATTTCTAATAAATATTATAGTTAAATGCAGATACAGCAGCAGTCAGGTAGAAAACTGATAAAAGCTGGGATCAATCAATAAAACATAACTTTTAAACAAATGCTTATTCTTTTCTCAAAAGGGAAGTTAAAATTCATATTCCTACAGACTGCAGACTTAGATGATTAAAACACCTGTTTTACAAAAAGCTCTATTATACTCCTTTTTTTTCTCAGTGTTCTCATCCATTGCTACCTTTACATGACAAATGTTTACAAAGTTGAAAAGAATTAAAATCAAAACCTCCACAAGTTACTAAAATGAAAGGGGAAGAGTCAGCAAATGCACGAGCGCCCATTTGGAGATTATTCAGTTGCCTCTCGTTAGAGGAACAGTTCTTGCGTCTATCGCAAGCAGAGCGTAGAAACGGAAAGAGCAAGAGAAGAGAAAACTGGTAACAACAGATGAGGAGAAGGTTGAGGTACCCAGCAATTAGTTTTGCCTCAGTCTTCACCAGTAATCTCTCTTCCTACCTACACCTCATGAGTGGATGCATCACAAGGCAGGGACTTGGGGAGCAAAGTCCTTCCCACAGCAAGAGACAAAGTTTGCGACCACCTGAGGAACCTGAGGGACCTGGAAGAACAATCTATGATTCTTGCAAAAAAGAGGCTATAAACCATATTCTCTATCTAAATATGAATCAGTTTGAAGTTAGAAGTTATTCATCCAGATGTCTCCAGGAACTACAGACATTCTAGAAGGCAATGTTTCCTCATGAAGAATTAGGAAGGAATAAGATGTTCTGTATAGACTCATAGATATTTTAATTTAGTGTTGGTGCAAATGCTCAAATATGCATGCAAAACCTTTTGCAATGAGAATATTCAAGGGGTTATTTTGAAATGTCAAAAACAAACATTAAATATATGAACAATATTTCAATGTAAGTATGTAAAAGAGGCAAAGCATTCAAAGAATGCCTCGAGAATTAGGAAACCAAATGTTCTGCTTCCATCAAAACAAGACAATAACTCATTTCAAAAGAGTAATTTCAAGGAGACACAACAAATGCTCAAAAAACAATATTATGGGTTCTGTACAATATGTGAGGTATTTGCTGCAAAATCTAAAAATTATAATTTCCTCAGTAAAGAATAAAATTACCATTCTCATTCAGAGTAATAATGAAGATCTTCAATATTACATGTCAAAACAAACTTACTTTGCACATTCAACCTTATTTTATTCCCTTGTTTGTTTGGCTTTTTTTCCCATAATATTACAAATGCACCTATGAAACTTGTCAGTTTTGTATACTGAGTGCAAAATAAAGATTTCAAAACAAATACTGTCCCACTGTGAGCAAGTTAGGGCATCGTGCACTGGGACTGGCTGGGATGGAGCTCATCCTATTTACAGCTGTCCCTATGGCCCTGTATTTTAGATTTCTGGTTAAAACAGTGTTAATAACACGCCAGTGGTTTGGCTCTTGTGGAGATCTCTGTTCCTCCCCCTGTCCCCCAAAGGGAATAGGCCTGGGTGGGCAAGAGGTGGGAGGGCACACAGTGAGGACAGCTGACCCCAACTGACCAGAGCGATATTCCATGCCTTTTAACACCAGGTCTGACAGTAAAACTGGGACAGTAAATATTAACACCTTAAAGTACCTGAAGAGATGGCAAAGGGACTTCCAGGTAGTATTTCAGCAAAACTTAATATAATACTGAAATAATTAGCAACAGTTAGTAACAATGATAATTATTTCTTATATTATTTAATAACATTTAAATAATATTATCTAGCAGGTTATGTGAGAGAGGTTTTTGTGAGAAATAATCCTATAAAACTTAATTCTGAAAGTCACTTCAGGTGCCACCGTTACGTTACACTTCAGTATTTTCTAAACAAAATAAAGAGAATCCTTTTAATTGTGAAATAATTTGTAGAATCTTACCCATTAAGTTGTATTTAGCAAATCACTATTCCAATAGTATTTACACCAGGATCAAAGTAAGGAAATGAGGAAACAGATGTTTAAAATCAGAAACCATGAAACAATAATTCGGTAACTTTTCTGCTATGAGAAAGAAGTACGGAAGTAACAGATCTGTGTTGTATCTGTCTTTGCAGTTTCTCAGTCACGTTTCTGAACCAAGTTATGAATTAGTAACTGAATGATTATTTCCACATTAACAAGTTAGAGGAAGCTGGAAAAGTACTAAAAAATTTTTACATTCTGCCTAATACTCCCTTTCTTCAAACACTTCAAGAGCAGCCCAGTGGTAACACGTACATGCGTACATGTACAGGACTGAAGCCAAAAAACAGCCATGAGCAATGCTAAAATTCCTAGAAGGACAGCAATATTAATTCAAATTAATCACCAAATCCATTCCTATAACTTGTGAAATATTATTTATTTTTGCTTTCTTTTTCAAATACCAAAACCAGAGCTCTTGTCCCTTGACCAAACACATATGCTGAGTTGCCATCGTTTGCAGCCAAAGGGCAGTGCCTCTAGCCACAATCCTTCAAAGCACAGCACACTCTTTGAACATTACCCGAATAACTTGAGTACTGTGGTGGGAAAGGAGTTCATGTTTTACAAAGCTGCGTGTACACACATACATATATATAAGTATTAAGTGCATATATAAAATACAAATTAATGTTGGGAACAGTGGCTATGAATCCTGGCATGTAACTGCAGCTGTCTACAAGTTAAGTATCTATTCTGAATTAGTCACGACATTGGCAACTGTGGTCTCAGGCTTCGTCAGGGGAAGTTTACGCTTGATATTATGAAAAAATTCTTCACTGAAAGGATGATTGGCCATTGCAATGCACTGCCTGGGGAGGGGGTGGAGTCACCATCCCTGGAGGTGTTTAAAGGGAGATTGAATGAGGCTCTTAGCACTGTGGTTTAGATGACGAGTTGG
>VWPV01012805.1:0-14318 GCA_013389885.1 Geococcyx californianus
CTGTGATACTGTGTGATAAATCAGTTATGCTCGACTGAACACTTGGAGCAGCTTAAGTCATGCCTCAGTTTGCCTCCTGGTCTGTGGTTCCTGTAGCAGCATCCCCTTCACTAGAAAAAAATGCCTCCTTGAGCTCTCTTAAGCAGTGGCAGTTGTTTTAACCTCTTAGAGCATCCTAGAGTCCCTCGGCTTAGTAGTTTAAATGCACATTTACCATGTCTGAATCAATTTTGCAGCTCCATATGCCCATCATTCTACAGAAGACGTCTGTCAAGCCGAGACTGGGCTTGTTGAATAGGAAATGCTTTAAAGGTTCTCAGGCTTTAAAATTAAATGAAAAAAACAAAGTAAACTTATAATAAAGCTATTTCTTTCTGACATTACCTACCCCAATAACGTCTACAATAAGAGGTTTGTCCCTTATTTGGACAGCAAGACCCTCTACCTCCCCACTTCCCAGGATAATGTTTGGTTCCTCACGCTGCACACATGAAACGGTCCCTCCTACCCTCTCACAATTTTCCTCCATACGTATCTGCAGCAGTTTTTGTGCTGCGATCCTGCAGCTGCTCCCTTACTTCTTCTCACTGCTCCCACTTCCCATCTGAGATGGGAAAAAAAAAAAGCTCCAGACACTTTTAATCTATTCCCACACTCCCTCTCCACTTTCCTCTGCAGAGCTCCTGGCTCTTGTAAGAGACGCTGCTGTGAAACGCAGCAGAGACAACACCTACAATTTTAGGAGGAAACTTTTAAGCTACAGCAGGAACTAGAAAGGGAAATTCTTTGTGGCTTGCATCGAGCAAGCCCATCTTCTGCATTTCATGGGACCCCTGGTTTTCTGTCTTCACCAGCTGCCCCTGCTGTGGCCCAGAGCAGAAGGTGGCAGGAGTGCCTGCCCCACCATGCTGCTCTTCAGTCCCACGCGGCAAAGCAGGGAGAAGACAAAGGCATTTGTTTTTTGTGGTAGTATCTGATATCAGATTGTGTGGCTAAGATGTCTTCTTTCGGCAAAGATGCAATACCAAGAATATTATGGTGTCAAAAATGCAACTTCTTCGATCATGCAAGAAGTTTGAGCACAGGCTCTGTTAATTATATCTAAAATTTTTACTGCAAATGTACATTGTTTTGTGAGGGACCAATGAAAACTTCATTTCACAAAGGTGGTTCAAGATGACTCCAGAAACCCTATATGTACTTTATTTTTGGCAGGCCAGAGCCTACCTGCACCACCAGCCCCACCACAGAGCTGGTAGGAGCAGTCTGAGTCAGCAGCAATGACAGCAGGAGTGCGGTGGTGCCAGATCCATGTGCAAACACCGACAGTCACAGGGAGAAGAGAGGCAGCCATTCATCTGTCCCAACAACCCTGAGAGCAGAAACATTTGACAAGTATTGCATCTGCTGTTTGCTGTGGGTTTTTTAGGTAGCACGGTGACATGTGGAGCCAATGGAATCCTGAAATTCCCTGTTGGCTGAAATTGCTGCCCTCAACTCAAATGAATATTTGCAGTCCTACGTACCTGAGCTCAAGTGTCCTTAGAGCGCGTCAACATTATTCCCTAAATATCTGTACCTTGGCGCACGATAAAAGTCTGGTAAAAAGTCTGACAGATCTGTATTTCAACATGGAACCACGGAATAGTTTGAATTAGAAAGGACTTCCACATTTAACTTTATCCTTTCTTTTATTTTATACAGGTTTTGCTCCACATCTTGACAGGTTCCCTCTCTTCACTTACTCAAAAGCCTAGGAAAGATCTTATAAAAATACCCAAACTTCAGATGAAAATTAAAACTACAAGTTTTCCACTTGAAACCTCGGTGTAGCAATTCTGAATGTCTCAGGTCGGTATGACTCCAAACTACTCGATCCAGAGCTGGTGCTACGCTGTCTAAAGGAAATTAAAGAATGAGTTGAAGAGACCAGTTTCTCTAAGCTTCTGCTAAGGCTGGGAGCACCCCTGGCCCTTGCTAGGGCCTGGTACTAATGAACGAGGAGGAACTGAGATGCTTTTACTTGGGCTGTTTCCACTTCCTTTGCCACTCCAACACCATTGGGTGGATTAATGCCGTGTCCTAGTTCAAAACTCACCACAAGAATTTGATTACTCATTACTACTGGTTCCTATACTTCGCTTTCTTTACTGATAAACTAACCAAGCATGCAACGTTCTGCTGATAAAAGAAATATTAATCTTTCTAGATCAAACCTCCACGCTTCTGAGCCCAAAGCACAAAAGGCAGCAGATGTCAGAGCAGGTCAGCCAGCTGGAAAATCTGAGGTAACGCCTTCCTAGTGGAAAATGTTGATTCATTCATAGCAAAGCCGTTCTCTAGAAATGCATTTCGTTTGAGAGACCCCAGGGAGGTTTCTGTTGGTGTTTGCTGTGGGTGCCCATGGTGTTCCTATCAGGCTCTCCTGCACTGTGTGTGAGGGTGGCTTTGGCCAGCATCACCATGTAGGCTGGGGATACTCCAGGCAGTGGGACACACTGCCAGCATTAAGTCCACTCCCCCACCTCAGTTCCTCCAAATCCTCTGTCGCAAGCAGGCATTTGGCTACCTGGGCAGCAGGTGTTTCCTGAGCCACAGCTGCAGCAGAAACCTCAGAAAGACTGAGAGCATCCTGACAGCCAGCAAGCTGGTGACAGGCTCACCAGCCACGGAGGTGACTCTCTTGGAGACAGAACTCCAGAGCTTCAATTGTCTTCACAAAATATCTGTGTCATTTCCCTCCTCACCCACAAAGGAAGAGAGTTTAGTAACATCCTGAGCAGCAGACAAACAAGTACATGCTCTGAGCTCTGGGCCTCGCCTTGAAACTTTCGTACCTGGTTCAGAGAGCTGCTTCAGTGTCTCTTTCAGCCCCAAATACAGTGGTGGCTTTGCTCAGGGTGTGGCAGGAAAAGAAGCAAGAAACAAAGAGCAAGCACGTACTTCAAGCACATCCCTCCGGCTCTCAGCCACATTCACTTCCGTTATTTCTTCCTCCTTTTCTCCCCCGTCCTCTTATCATGTTGCAATTGTGCTGAAAACGGATGGGTGGCTTGGAGAAGGAATCAGAAGTCACTTTAAGTTCATTTCTGGAGGATTGTGTCTGTTTAGTATATCAGGCACAGGCTCTGGAAGAAACACTCATGACAAACCACAGCACGAACCCACAAAACTCGGCTTACCTACAAGTGAATGATTTAATACCTGTCAGTCTCAAAAGGCAGGAAGTGTTACGTTGTGTCTTAAACAACCTTAGGCCATTGACCACAGCAATATCAAACGTGCTTAGTTAATTTATTGGAGAAATGCTTCGGTGGGTAGAAGTGCACGCTGTAACTTGCACCTTGCCCCAGAAGTGTCAGAACTAATTCGGAGAATACCAATATCTCTTATATTATGGTATCTTCCCTACCCAATCCCCAAACCAGTTCTTTCTCATGCTAAGAAAGGAGAGTGAAAATATAGAGAAATTAAGAGAAAAAAGCCAAAATTTACAAGTGCATTTTGGGTTCTTGGTTTCTGGCAAACAGCACTCACTTTTAAACATATCAGCCCTCGACACTTCCAGTTGAGTTCAGTATAAGCCAAGGAATGCACCGAAATCTGCTACAACGTGACCTGGCTGCGTCCACAGACTGAGATCTGGCATGAGAAAAGTTTGCCCCGCGGTCAGTTTGCAGCACCTAAGTATCTGTGCCCAGAAAACGCCTAGTTTTCCCATTTAGACAACTTCTTTAAAAAATATCCAATAGCACATCCTCGGCTCCGATTTCAGCCAGCCTGGAAGTTTGCACCCCACGGTAATGCAGGTTTTAACAAATATGATGGGAGTCCACAGACTCTGTGATAAGAGATGTCACCCTTAAGATAAAAACAGATCTGCAGTGAGGAAGTCCCTGAGCAAATCAGGACCCGGCAGCACTTGTTTTGTAGTGAGTCTCCAAAACAACTTCTTTACAGTATTTCTCAAAGCAGAGAAGGCTGAAAGAGGTGCGTTGAGTGCACAAAGACACAAACTTAGCCTTCAGCACAGCAAAAGAACAACCACTTGTGCCCTTCAGATGTTGATGACAGAGCTGTCAGCAGAATTGGGATTCCTCCAGACTGCAGTTTCAGGGAGACCAACTTTTTGAAGTTTCAGAGCAGGTAACACCAATGCCTACTGACCTAGACCAAGGTTACAGGTCCCCAAATGAACACCCAACAGGGAACTGTGTCATTGTGAGCAAGCTGTAGGCAGCAGAGGCCTTCCGCCTGCTCTGGGACTAAGAGGACATTACAGCAACGAGTTTGATGGTGACAATTGATGTTGGAGGCCAAAAAACATGGGACAGTTGTGTGCAGGTTGTGGAATCAGGTAAGGAGATCTGTTCTCATGCAGTGAATAGCACTTGAATTATCATGGAAAATACACGGTCAGAAGGTGGGGCAAAGCTTTATCCCATCTCACTGCTTCAGGACTAATGCTATCAGCAGAGGAACCACGGAAAGAGCAAAGCATCGTCATAGATAATATCCACCAGTGCTACCTTCTGTCTTCGTAGCACCAAGAAAAAGCTTTGGAGCATCCCTGTGGAATTCTTACTCAGGAGAAAAGCGGATCTTGGAAACTTTAGCTGGAGATCAAGTGATGCTTTGTTTTGTCTTTAGAAGAGACCAACCCCAAAACGTACACACGCAGGATTGGGACTCACTCTGTATAACCGCCACGTTTCACGCCTCCGATTAAGAAAGCACCTAAGCATTAACAGACTTTTCCAACATCAAGGGACAGTTTTTAGCTGCATGTAGGCTTTAACAACTCATAAAATGATTAACAACTCACACCGATTGAGCTGACACAGCACAGAGGCGTCGCAAAAAAAAAAAAACCATACCCAGAAAAATAAGGCAAGTCTCAGAATTCCACAGTGAGCCCCCAAAAACTCAGGAGAGGCTGCCTCTAACCCACTAAGGCCCACGGAACTCAGTAAAGGCAGTGCCCACTGCTAAAAGTCTGCGGGACTGCCTAGCAGAGAACGAGGCTGAAGGGTCTGAGAGGGACGGCTAAAGCCACGCTCACAGCACTGGAGGTCGTGATAGCCCACTTCTTTAGGATGCTGGTTTTTAGAGCCTGGCCTGAAGCTCGCCTCTGCAAAGAGGTAACAACTTTTAGCATCAGAAACAGAGAAATCCAACCCAGAGCTGTGTGCACTTGTTTCAGTTGAAGTAGCATCACACCAGAGGCTGTGGCATTGTGTCATCCAGACTTCAGGAGAAGAATCAAAAGGTGTCTCTGTCACCGTTTTAGTTTCTGCTTCCTGCCTCGCTCCAGGTGGGAACGTGCCCGAGATTGTAGCCCAACACAGACCTCTGCTGCCCTGGCAACCCCAGCCCCAGCGAGAGGGGCTACCGAGGGGGCCACACACTCAGCTTAGTCAGAAGAACATGGACATCCCTTCCAAGCTAGGTTATCTCTTGTAGCAAAGCAAAAAAGAAGTTTCTACAAAAAAAAATTGTGCCAAAAAAGACAAAGTTCTTTTGTAATTCAATAATAGTTTACAGCAGGAGGTTTAAAATACAGAGTGTGCTTCAGCTGTTCACTCTATTTGGAAAAGAAAGTGGACAAATGTGTGTTACAGATGTAATTGGATTGAAAGGTAAAGTGAGCAAGAGATGCTGCTTTTAAATGAATTTCCTTTGGACACAAAGAGCTAAGTTGCAGTGAAGGGAGAAAATAAAGAAAAATAACTCTGAGGATTCAAACTGCTTTACTAAATCTCACAGCTCTGTGGAAAATGCATTTCAAATGACTCTAAGACATTGCAGCAGCAACGTAAAAACGGCTACAAACACAGCCCAGGAGGAGAACATGTGCTTTTTATACAGTTTCCCTGTCTGTGTGATTTGTGTGTGCAGGCAGGACAGCTTTTTTTCCTCCAAAAAGTACAAACCCCCTGAAATGTAACCGTACAACTCTGCTCTAAATCTGTCTCCAATTAGCAGGCACAATTTGAAAATGTGCTCCAAGCCACATGTGATATCTTTCAACTCTGACCCATATTTCCAAAAGAAAAACAAGTTCTTTCTTCCGATAAGGCAATCAGTCACAAGCACCAGTACATGTCGCTAAGACCGCAGCACGCTGCACGTTACCAGGAAAACAAATCTTCACCGTAGAACAAATCTCACTAATTCTGCCTCTCCTTTATGCGGCCCATAATCAAAGCATCCTAGTATCCTGTTTGAACATCTTCCTAACTTACTATTCCCACGTGAGGCTCTGAAGGCCAGAAAGCAGTGTTTGCTCACCTGCAACAATGCAAGGAATCTTTCCTGATAGGAAGTTTTGAGTGAGATGGGGACTCAGAACACACAACTTTTTTTCTGGCCCGCTCAGAAGCAGAGGAGGAATTAGTCTGGATCTAAACAGCCTCACGCAGGAAACATTCTACCATGACACCTCCATAGAACAGTTCCACCACGAACAGCACTGAGAGTGCCCACAGCGATATTTGTATCAATGTCCCTTCTGTTTCCCCGCTTCTTATCCCTATTGGCATCACCAAGAGCGGGACCAAACTTTTTTGATGGCAAACAGGGCAACAGATCCCTCTAGAAATGTCTTCCTTCCCTAACGATACCATCGACTACACACCTATCCTTACCACTCACTAATTCTTGCAGTATCCACTGCTGTTAATCACCTTCCTCGCGGTCACCAGCGGGGAAGCCCGTTAATCAAACCCTGCTAAATTGCACTTGGCAAAGGCCAGTGCTGAGAAACATGATTTAATCAAATTTCCCACATGCCACCAGCCTTCTCCACCTTTTGGGGATAACTAATTAGTACCAGCAGAGATAACAGAAGCGGTTGGCGGTTTGGGGTACTAGAGAGGACCAGATAGAGTTGCAGAGGATGAAACAAATTTGTTAGATTCTTAATGCTAATTTTGCCTTTTAAAACATAATTTCACACCTATAGCTTTCAAATCCACAAGCGCCAATAGAAATAAAATAATCACGGAACAAACATAACCCATACTGAGCAAATGTGAAATACATGCAGTTACGATGATTTTAAAAGCCTTTAGCAACAGGTTTCCTAAACCGCATTAAGGGGAATTTAAGGCTCCTTACCTACAGGCTCACGTACGTTGTCGTCTCATCTCAAACTGCCATCAACCAGCAACAGTTTGAACTATTTCAAAAAACGGAAAACATGCAGGTCACATGTCAATAGACAGCATTTGGGTTAATCTCCCACAGCTCATAAAGATAGAAAGAAAGCAGGAAAAAAAAGTAAAATAAAACCACTTCCTGCAACAGCAGAAGCCAACCATCTCACTAGCGAGTGACTTACACCCAGGTTCAGCGCAAAATTCTTCCAGACTGGATTAAACACCAAATTTTTAAGTAGGAAAGCAGCTTCTCTGTTTAAATTGAAGCAAATAGGGAAGGTTATTTTTTTTGCAGAAGGTGAACATGAGATTTAAAAGGAAATGCTGAAACGAATTACGATTCTAAGCCTCAAGACAACTTCCCTTTTCTTACCTTCAATGAAGCCCTTTGAGTATTGAAATAAATAGCTTGCAACAAATCTGCTTTGCTCTTTGAAACGTGGCTTTAGTAAACGTGAGAGCACACTGTGGCTTTAGATTTACGGAGTGGCAAATTCTGGCCAATCCGAGAATTTATTACTAATAAACAAAAATTATGATTTGTACTATTGCCTGATGAAGGCCTCCTGAGCAAACACTTCTGTTTCTTTGATTTTCTGCTTTAAAACTTCTCCATGAAGCAGGGCTCACGCAGCTGCTGCCCTGCTTGGCTTCCTGTAGCACCTCGCACCCTATCGACCCCTCTTGGAAGGGCTAACCCAGAGAACCAACAGATTCAGATGCATCTCTGCACATTTGGGGTCCTAGAAAAGCCCGTTGCTCGTGTCTTCACTGGCATCTTCCCCCGTGACCTTCTTTTCAGCAAGGAGTGATAATAATTTTCCTTATTTTTATTATTATTCCTGATTGGTCACCTCCCAGTTGCAGCAGGGATTTCCTTACAGGGCAGGGTGGTTGTGTTTCATACACAAGGACCGCTGCCATGCTGGTCAGGCTGTGAGCCCTCTGTTGATGCTTTGGCAGAATAGGGGGTTTGTTTCTTTGGTTTTCTCCTTCAATAAAGCAAACACCTGCCGGACAACCTGAGAAAATCGAGGTTGTTCTGAAGTTTAAGTAATTGTCCCAAGAGTATAGCAAAATTAATCTTGTTGACAGAGGTTGCTGGTGGAGCTGCTCAAGTAGATGCGCTCCAGCTGCACAGATGTCCAGCAAGAAATTCATTTAGTGCCCTAAAGGAGGATCACACAGAAAATTCCAGTCTTTGAGAAAAGTTACCTGTTAGTTGAATTTGAGCAGAATATTACGTTGCCAGCTTGGTGTCAGTGGGAAGAGAGTGAGAAGGTACTGGGCTGGATCAGCAGTACAGGCTTCAGGGTGCCACCCACAAGTACGTATTTTCCTTCTATTTTTGTCTTTCTTCTCCCACTACTTTTCATACCGGCCTCAACCTTTGTCACTCACCCTGTCCCCATTTTCTCCTCTGCTCCTTCTGGTTCTTTCCTTGACTCCTCGTGAAGAGCTGGGAGAATGTCCATCTTACCTGGGAATAAAAAAGACAGGCATGAAGTGCCCAAATGGGGCAATTGCAAATTATCCGCAGCTTACACCTTCTGTCAGCACACCGGTAATTCTCCTGCTGTAGAATCATAAAATCATCTGGCTGGAAAAGACCTTTGAAGTCACCAAGGCCAACAACATCCATCCACTCACTAATCCCTGTCCCTGAGAAACTCACCTACCGGTCTTTTAAAAACCTCCAGGGATGGGGTCTCAAGCCCCTCCCTGGGCAGCTGTGCCAGTGCCTGAGAACCCTTTCGGTGAAGAAATTTTTCCTAATGCCTGTTCTAAACCTACCCTGGCACAAATCGTGACCACTTTATGCCGAGATGGCTTTTCTTAAGGTGAAAGGAAGAAGCTAAATGCTTTTAAATGAAGGCTTTTGGGTACAAAGGCGTCTGCTCAACAGCTTTAGGAGAAAGGGCAGAGATAGTCAGGAAAGGAGGGCTGGGGCTGAGGCTGGAGTGGAGCTCGGGAAGATCTAGAAAAGGACTGCGACAAATTTTGCCAGGCTGCAAAGAAAAAACTGATTTGCAGGCAGATCATTCCCTATTGCAGAAAAAAACAATAATGCAAGAATTCGTGTAAGGAAACAGCTTTAGCGCATCACCCGTTGAGCTGCAGGGACTCACGGTCTCAAGCTTCAACAGGGGAGGTTTAGGCTTGACATTAGGAAGAAGTTCTTCACTGAGAGGGTAACTGTTCATTGGAATGCTCTGCCCGGGGAGGTGGTGGAGTCACCATCCCTGGAGGTGTTCAAAGAGAATTTGGATGAGGCACTTAGTGCCATGGTGTAACTGACAAGTAGGAGTAGGTGTAGGTAGCAGGTGTAGGTGTTGGGCCATAGGTTGGACTCGATGATCTCAAAGGTCTCTTCCAACCTTACAATACCGTGATACTGTGACTCAAGAACACCAGAAAAAAACCAAGGAACACAGCTCCGCTGAAGGAGTGGCAAAGCCACTGGGGTACAGAACAACGCTTACATTATTGCTATCGCTTTTGTAGCAACTTCTACAACTTTCATTTCATGGCCAAAGATCCGATTATGCTAAAGACCACACAAAGCCAGAACCAAGAGAGTCCTTGTTCTCAAGAGCTTGCTACGTGTGCCAAGAGGTAACACATCCGCACGTACAGACAGGAGAGGGAACTGAACAGCCTGACAGCTGGTCTTTACTGTTCTCAACTAAAATATCATTTCTTTGTAGGCACTACATTTTAGGGATGTTTTTTTAAAGATGGACTTTTGGAACAAAAATTGGATGTTGCATATGAATGGGGATGAGGTGTTTCTGCCAGGTACGAGGAAGTGAGAAAGCAATACTGTGCTTTTCTTTAAACCAACAACTGCTAGCGCCTGAAGAACCTGCAGCAGCAAATTTAATTGCTAGCTCTTTTAAAAACGGTATGAATTTCAATTAATTTTGTCACATGGAATAAATTTTAGAGAACTCATTGAAAATCTATTGTGAACATCTTAAGATTTTCCTCAAAACCACCAAAAACATTTTTACAAGCAGAAAATATTTGTGAACAGTGCGGGCTATAAAACTTCATCGCTAAAATGTGACAAAAAAGAAATCAGCAAACCTGTAAAATACTGCAGCAGACCTTCTCTGTGTTACCTGTTCCAAAGCCTAGATTACTGGGGACGTGACATTTTTCATGAA
The DNA here is from genome assembly GCA_013389885.1 of Geococcyx californianus. Lineage (NCBI taxonomy): Eukaryota > Metazoa > Chordata > Aves > Cuculiformes > Neomorphidae > Geococcyx > Geococcyx californianus. Next base: position 10,331 of record VWPV01012805.1, read on the forward strand.
AACGTTTTTCACTGTACACCTTACATTTCAAGTCAAGTTGCTTTCTCCATCTGATTTCCTTCACATCCATTTGACAGTATGTCAGCAGTGACAAAATTCTATAAAAGGATGGCAGCTTTACATACTGCTTAAACTTATGCAGCACAAGCTTCCTGTGTGATCTCTCGAAGACTGAAAATACTTTAGATGTGCAAAAAAAAAAAAAAATTAAAAAAAATCTAAAAGCACATTTAATCTAAGTAAAACTAAACAGGAAACAAACTGCATAGCTATTACCTGGAGCAGATTGCTGCTCAATAGCTTGGTCTTTGCCTGCTTGCTCTGCAAGTTAAAGATGGAGCATCGTTTCCGAAGCTCAAATTTCTTGTCCCTGTTTCAGCGATTCACGGCATCGTTGCTTATAAGACGTGTCATCAAGCTGGGGAACAGGCAGTTTCCCACATCTCATAACTAAGAGAGCAGAGCATTAAGGCTAAAGCAGCAGTTTTAAAAATCACTATTGACTGAGACTGCTGAACGCCCGTCAGCTCTTGGCAACTCGGTTCTAATAAATTCAAGAAGTATCTTAAGTTTCATCAGGTGCTTGAACAGTGATTTCGAGACTTTTTCCTGAACCCACAGCCTCCTGATGGGGAAAGAAAGCTTGGCATCTTTTCTTTGTGCCTAGTTCAGCCTTTTTTCTCTGTTGGGATGACTGACAGGCAGCCCATAGTCTGGCTTGTACAACAGACACCCAGTGACAAATCTAATTCAGTGGATAAATCAAGCCATAACAGACAATACAAACCTGGACAGCGTGCAGACCCAAGCCTGGAAAAATGACTCTGCATGCATTGGTTGATTCCAGAATACAACAAATTTCTATTAAGGAAAATGGATAAAGTTTCAAAACTTTGCAATTCAGTGGGAAACCCCCCTAGGAAACTAGCAGACTATGTTATACTGAAAAAATAACATGTTATTTCCCACATTATTCACCAGAGAAATTACAGGTTTTTTATATTTGTAGTAGGTTTCAAAATATTTACATTAAAAAAGAGAACAAAGAATTATGTCTGTATGGACAGTAATTTATATTCTCGCTCACAGCAACTGTTTGCTCTGAGAGCTGATGAATATTTAATACCAGCAAAAACGTTTTTAGGAACACATTCTAATGTACTGAGAAGTCCACTCGCGTGGTCACATAGGAGTTCCAATAGTTTAGGGTCCAAGTTATCAGCAGTCACTAATATTACCTGCTTGGCCCATAAATGCTGGTTATGTAGGAGCTTGTATGTAAATGCCAATGTAAATACACAGTAATGGTTAAATTCACACAGTCTTCTCAACCATAACATCCATTATAGTCATTTGGGTATCATCTTCCAAAACCTTTCACTCTGAGCTGGTTTGTCCCCTAAACAACTCATTTTACTTCCTGCAGTCTGAGCAGTGCAAGAGATATTTTGTTAAAAAAATGTCAGGTTTGGTAGAAAATAGATCTTCAGAGATTCTCCAGCAGTTGGCTACATGGAAGGGACACACACACTGTGACCTGAGGTCTAAACCCCACAATATTCAAATTTGAGAAGATAAATCATCTTGCATTAAAATGCCACTTAATAGCTGATTGGCTAAAGTTTTGCTAACAGGTAAAGTTTACAAACTGGAAGAGAAGTTAAGGACAGAATTCTCTGGACATTTATGTCCTAATAAAGACCACAGAATCATAGAATGGTTTGGGTTGGAAGGAAACTCACAGCCCCTCCAGTTCCAACCCCCCTGCCACGGGCAGGGACACCCCTCACTGGATAAGGTTGCCACTAGCCTCATCCAAGCTGGCCTTGGATTTAGAAATGTTCATATAATTCATAAAATTACATATTTCTTTATTTTTATACTTATTATTTTTCAAGCCTACCTAATGTAATCTTTCACTGCTTAAAAAAAATTAGGACACTGAAGTTAACAAAAACTACTAGGCAAAAAAAGTTCTATGTAAATCCAAGCTGGTCCTTTTTTCTCTCTTTCACAGGTGTTTTAGGGATCTTGACGCTTATTTTAAAGGCCAGCCTTTCCTAGGGCTATTTTTAATAACTTAGAAAAGCCAACCCAACCTGTTGTATAGCTATACTGTACTAAAAAAAAGACAAAAACCCAGCATATGTTGATGCATTATGTAAAGACATTCCTTGACAGGATTTAGTTACATTCAAGCTTTAAATGCAGTGTAAATGCATTTTCTGGAGTGTCAGGCCTCCGAGTGGTAAAAGCGCTACAATATCCCACTGCCAAAAAGGTGGTGTTACATCACACAATAACGGACCTTAAGAAGAAAAATGAATCATGCACTTTGGGTGACGATATCTTAATCTACGCACCCATGATCAAGTCACAGTTACAGAGCAGGGCTAGCAAAATCCTCCTGAAAGCCCTTCCCTTCACCCTGGTGTTCACCACCGGTGTCAGGTGTGACCCAAACTCTCCATGCCAATAGCTTGTTGACTGGAGGTATTCCAAAAATTGTCAATGTTTTCACAGTAAACAAAGTATGAAGTGGCTGCCCTTGATATAAACCCAATACTCAGCCTGGGTTGTTTCTTCCTCCATTAATATAAGATTTAGCTACAAGGTGAATAACAACGGGGAAAGAATCAAGCCCTGTAAAATCCCACGCTAAGAACGAGTGTAGAAGAAAGCTAGGAGGTTCTGGGATATTCTTTTTCTTCAGCCTTTAAGGATGAAGAGTCTCATTTCTAGAGCATCAATTTCTACATCCACTAAAAGATAAACATAAGTGTAACACAATGCAAATTATTCACAAAAATAATGCAGCCCCAATTAAAACCAGTGGAAATTAAGAATTGCTGAAGTCATTGCCTGTCTCTTCCTAATACAGCTTTTATTTATGTGGTGGGCTCTGTTCTCACTTTGCTCCCATACTGTCATCACAGAGTCAGAACTGCCCGGACAGTTGTGCCAGAAGAAAGAAGTCAACAACAACAAGAGAAGGTCAGATGCAGGATTTAAAACTCCTCTGCGGACAGATCATTGCCCTCTTGTGTGTCCAGAAGTCTCGAGGGAGACTCTGCTGCCTGAAATGGGCCTGGGAACAAACAAACAGAAATCCATCAGGTGATCAAGGACTTGAAGCAGTTAGCTGACCTAAATATTTCGGTATCTCGGCTCCAAACACTTCCTATGGTGCTATTTGCCCACACAACACAAGGATTCTGGTAGCTCTTGTACGAGTCTGTACTGCGTCGCCCTTTCCCCTGGCTCCCTCCTTCTGACAGTTGATCAGTGTTGTACATTCTTACATGACCTGAGAGATGTCAAGAAACCTTACTGGTTATTTTTTGAAAGGGAATATCTAGATTTGGGGGAGGGAAAAAAAAAAAAAGAGAAAAAATTAAAGGCACCACCAGCGCAACCGGTAGCCACCAGGCTGAGCGTCAGGTGTGTTGGCTGTTTGCAGTTCTTAAAAGATTTCTTCACAGCAACAACCTCCAGAAAACAAGGTCTTTACTCATACCACTCCCACACGGCCACACAAATACTTCTAATTTCAGCTTGCTTCAAACAGGCAAAAAGAGGTAACCGATAGCCTTCATTCCGTAGCTTTTGAGATTGCTTCAGTTTTTCAGTTCCTTCTAATCTCTGTACTCTCTGAAGTCTTACACTTCCTTTTCCCCTCTTTCTCAAGGCCACGCTGTCATCCCTTTTCCTCTGGATCATGCTTGCAATCTTGTGTTCGTGAGCCCCTTTTTATTCTCTAGCTGCCAAACTTCAAATGCACTCTCCCAGAGCAAGCACACAGCCCGATGGCGTTTTGATACTGTAGTTACCTGTGTAGGTTATCGTAGAAGAACCACCTTTACACTATGACGGTGGATGCCTCGTGCTGTGTTTTACATCACCTGCACTCTTGCTTAACGTGTGTCCAGTTCTGGGCCCCTCAGTTTAGGAAGGATGTTGAGATGTTAGAGGGTGTCCAGAGGAGAGC
>VWPV01012805.1:14329-32753 GCA_013389885.1 Geococcyx californianus
GGGGTTTAAGGAGAGATTGGATGAGGCTCTTAGTGCCAGGGTGTAGTTGACAAGTAGGAGTAGGTGTAGGTGTTGGGTCATAGGTTGGACTAGATCATCTCAAAGGTCTTTTCCAACCTTGTGATACTGCGGGTGCATTTAGCAAAAAATATTACAATGCTGATTTCTAATCAGCCAAGAATCACAGCTGTGAAAAGCTTCCATCGTTCCCAATCAGTCCAGAGAAGCTCTACCATAGGAAAAAGTGCATCATTACCAGGTCAAAAGGTAAGTGGTGTTTAGGGTTAGGGAATGTTTTTAGGTTTTGGGGAGGGAAAAGGGAGAGGGGAGGGTCAAGGTGTTAGGTGAAGCACTGCAAGGAAGCAGCCTCACACCTTGGTCACCTATGGACTGGAGTGTGGGCAGAACCTCACCTCTGCTGCAGTCTCTGTGTGTTTACACTCAGCCACCTCCCACCTGCGTTATCAGTTCACCTTTATTTCAGCGGTGTGGAGGCATCAGCCCTTCTTCCCGCGTGTATAAGTTTGCACATCTAATACAGGTCCTTAATGAAAAAGAATTTAAACGTGAGGCGTAGATCATTATGAAATGCTGAGTGCAAGGCAGCTGCCTCTAACAGATTCGGCACCTAACAGGGGTAACGTAATTTCATACAAATCATTATGTCCATTATATTAAATTAATAGATTAAATTTAGTCAGTGATGTTTCTTAATAGCATCTTACCAATAGATCCCTTTGTATTCTAAGGGTCTGGGGGGTTCTCCTCAATATTCTGGGCAGAGAGGACAAATAATCCAGATCACTAGGAGTACAAGCTCCTAAATTCCTGGATGTTGAGTGTCTTCCGATATAAGGATCTGAAAGAAAGATACCTAAGGGAAATAGAAAATGACATCATTTCTTTCCTGATCTTTAAAAGAGTGAATGATTTTATTTTTCCCCACGCTACAGGAAATGATTCTGGACTAATTTTTCCTACTAAAGGTTTTAAAGTCCGAAATTCATCAAACATCCTGTCCACGGAGACAGTGTCATCCGAGTTCAAAGGATCTGTAGCCCTCCAGAACTGCTGGTTTATTTCAGAGCTGATGCCTTTAATTTCATTGAGTCTTTGATTTCACCAAATTAACCCACTTCTTACCCTTTCTCTAAATGTGAAAAACAACAGAAGGTAGAAAGAAACCTCTTGATTCTCTGAAGAAAAGCACATATATACACACATACAGTTCCACATATATATCATATACACTCAATTGGTGTGGTTTTCCATCCAAGATTTTTCCAGGATAGATTTATTGTAGATTATGGGGTTTTCAGATGTCTTTTGAAGAGCCTTTGAATTGAAAATCGTCGTCTTTCCAGGCATTTGTTCTAATGAACATCATTATAATTAAGAGCACGCTTTTCATAACTAAATATAAAAAGGATTTTTTTTTTCAAGTAACGTCTGGGTCTGATTACTAACGGAGGAACTTCAAGATCTTTTCTTTTGCTAAGCATTTCAATATTCATTCAGAAAAATGTCAAGATAACAGACTTTAGCATGCAATTTTGGTGATTCATACTTTTTCTGGTATTTTATCACTTCAGTTTTAATATCCAGTCAAAGCAAGAGAGTTTGAATAAAATAAGAACACTAATGAAAATGAAGCAATCATATCTACCTCCATAGAATATGGGATATTCCAAAAAAATTACTTATAGCATCATCCTTCATCCCTATTTGGTACACGGCGATAGTCTTTGATTTATTAATTAAATTTGAGAAGTTAAGATTAAGTTCTTTCCAAAATTCAGTGTACTTGTCACTCCTACTTTGGTCCAGAAGGAGTTTACCTTAAGTTCTTTCAACAACAAATGCTATAAAAAGATTTATATAGGCATCATATTAATCTACCACCAAACAATCTTTAAACTAGAAGTCACAAACAATGATATTTCATCAGATTTTCACATTATTTAAGAGTCAAGTTCCACTATTTTTTAATATGTCACTATACAGGTTGTATTCCATTATATAAGTCATTTTTTCACAACTGTATATTTAATAGGATACAATCTAGGAAAATTCGGAAGCATAACCAACCAATAAATTCTAGAAAGCAAGTGTGAGGTCTCAAAATTCGCTGTAGTACAGCTTCATAATCAGTAAAACTGAAATACCTGACACCAGGATGGAGAACCACAGAAACCAACTCGTGTGCCGAGGTTCCCTCTGGGATTGTGTTCCCACTAAGTGAACTTTTCTCAGTATGGCTGATGGCTCCACCACACAATTTTCTACCAGAATAACTATTGGTGCTCTACTTGCTGCTGGTTTTTATCTGGTCAGGGTGTGTCAGGGGTGTTTTCTCCGTCCTTGCTTTGACTGGGCTGTTCAGGAGGCCAAAGCACTGCTTTGGTCCTGGATCATGAAGGGTCAAACCTTCAATCCAGTGTTTTAATGAGGGAAACCTTTTCCCCAGACGATACGCTGAAGAACTTCTAAGACAGCTTCTTGTAAAGAAATGAGTGTTATGAACCATTATATTTACCCCCCAACCTTCTAGAACTCAAACTCTTTAAGTGAAGAAACACGGTAGAGGTTATTGGAATTTTTGGACCCTAAAGAAGAATAAAACAAAAGGATGGTGAAAGGTAATCAGAGCTGTGTGTTTCCACTTACTCAGACTGGCATTGCTGTGGGCAGAGACTGGAAGGACACCACTGGCGTTTTTGTAATCTTACCTGATAAATCAGTTTATAGAAGCCTTCTCTTTCTTCAGCTGAAGTTTTCCTTTCTCTTTCTCTGCACATAAGCAACGTGCCTTGCCCTCATAGATTCTGCATTTTACAGGTGTCACATCAAAACCATTTTCACGTTCTCAGTGATACAGAAACTCATCTGTGGAATCAGGAAAAATTCAGAGAGCTTGGAGGTAGGTGCATCTGGACTTCCACTCACAGACGATCTCGCTAAGAAGACCTTCATGATACTTTTCTCTGTAGGAAGAAGTCACAGAGAAAAGTCTTTGAGCAGTCTTAAAAAGAGATGTCCACACATTTGCAAGCCACCCAGTTGCAAGGTGTTGTTTCATAGTATCACAAGGTTGGAAAAGACCTTTGAGATGATCTAGGCCAACCTATGGCCCAACACTTACACCTACTCCTACTTGTCAACTACACCATGGCACTAAGTGCTTCATCCAATCTCTCCTTAAACACCTCCAGGGATGGTGACTCCACCACCTCCCCGGGCAGCGCATNTCGTCGCTCTCCTCTGGACGCACTCCAGCATCTCCACATCTTTCTCAAACTGAGGGCTCAGAACTGGACGCAGCACTCGAGGTGCAGCCTGACCAGTGCCGAGTGTAAGGGTTGTTCTCTCAAAGAAGTTAAGATTTGGCAGAATCTGTTCCCTCTCTTGACCGTACCGGTTTAAATTCAATATTGAACACAAGAGCATCTGGGCACTTTGCATAAAGTTTCAGCCAAGACATTAAAGCTGCTTCTACGTGCTGTCTGAAGGATGAATATTTCTGAAAATTTCCTTTCTCCTCCCAGGCGGAAATTTAAATAAGATGCTTGCTAAAAAAGCTCACAGTCTCAATATGCATGAGACATGTCAGACACACCTCACTGCTAGAAACCAAAACACATCACAGGCCTGTTTCTGTTGACATTTATTAATGTCATTTTAATAGCTCCCAGTTCTTACTATCTCGTGCTTAAGTATCAGGGTGAACTTTGCAGGTGTTCCGCAGACAGCGTCGCAACAACCATCTCACAGGGTGCTCTGTCCCAGACAGCAAATTGAGGCACCAGAGAAATCTGCAACCTAGCAAAGTTGCAATTTAGACCCATGAGGCTCGATTCATACTCTATTCCCATAAAAACCTGCTCACACCTATTCCACTGAAGACAGTCAGAACTTGATCTGTGTTGCGCCAGGTGAGACCGTGAGCCACGCGCAGCCTGTAGGGGTATCCACACAATCTCTACTGGGCGTGTGGTGTCCCAGAAGGCACAATTCCTTCCAAGTTGCAGTGGCATCTCTAGTGCTCAGGTGCTCTCTTTCACTCAGGATGTGCTCTGTAACGGAGAACGAATCAGAAAGGTAGATGTGAAAACCTGTCTATTGATTTATTCCTCACATCGTCGTGGTAATCCTGCCCTTTGCTTCGATTTCAAATAAAGGGGTTTCAGTGCCGCTTGCCTCCACGCTCATTTCAGCAGCCTGTATAAATCTTGCCCCACACGGGAGCCATTTTGAACATATTAAATAATGATATTTCTATGTCTCTCCCACTCTGATGAAGCCTCCAAGGAGGAAGAACTATCCTGGATATCCGACTCGGTTATGTTTTAACAATTTGACACTCTTCAAATTCCTTCAATAAAATGTAAGGGGTTTTTTTCTTTTTTTTTAAAAAAAAAAGAACTTCTGCACTTAGTTCAGTTGATAAGAGGCTCTGTCTTCCTCAAATTATAATATAGCAACTTTTTTAACATATACTTTAAATTCACGATTCGTTTCTTATTTTTAATGCTATTTTTTATCATTTTGATTAATTGCTTAAAACTGTACACAAAGATAAAGGGAACTTTGAAATTCATACCTTGGAGTATTAACATGTGCTCAAGACTAGATGTAAATGTCAGGGAGAAAAAAGATCTAATGAACTCTTTATTGGTGAAACACAGTATTGCAGCTGCCTGGAATTTTAAATGTTTTGTAGCTGGCTCCAAAGCAAAATAACTACAGAAGTTTACTTGCAGCGTAGACTCGCATTCAGCATTTTTAACATCTTCTTCCAGGGTAGATGGAAGCACTTGTTCTGCTAGAAGTTGTAGTGGATTCTTTCAACATTCCCAAAATGCCCAGGGAGGAAAAAGACAAAAAGAAAATAAAGTGCAACCATAGAAGTATTTTTCTGTCTAGAAAATTACAGGACCATAAGTTTTTCTTTTCCCTTATGTCTCCTCTGCCATAATAATGGCTTCAGGATTTAAATCCTTTGCTGCTATTGTGACTTCAAAGCCTTAAAACTGCAATTGAATGAAGTAGTTCATCTGTCATTATTCAAATATGAAGCAATTATGATGAAATAAAGATAGGATTCCATTGAGAAATAGCCCAATCAATTCTCACTTATATTTAACTAGAAACATAAAATGATGCTTAGAAGAGTAAGTTTAGGTAATAAAAACTTGGAATATAAAAAGTATGAATTACTGATCTATAACTTATTCATTTCTGAATAAGCCTTCTAAATATATTTCACAAATATTGACAAAAGTTCAAGCTTACAAAGCAAAGCTGCCTCTCAGCCGGCCCTAAAGAGTCACTGGCTTTTCAGAAACCTCTTTTCATCGGTTTGGATACCCAGAGGTTCAGACGGGAGCCTGCTGAGATTTTTCAGGGTCTCTGACAGGTCAGCTCTCTCTGCAGCCTGGTCTGGTGGGAGGTGTCCCTGCTTAATGGCAAGGGGTTGGAACTGGGTCACCTTTAAAGGCTCCTTCCAACCCAAACCAGTCTATGATTCTATGAAATATCTTAGATCCCAACGTGTTATTTGCATCTGGAATGAGTGGGGTTTATCTGGGAGTATCTGAAATAACACACCTACCTCGACCATGTCATCCTTATACTCCTGCCCCTGCTTTGATGTCTACACATCCCATAATGCCCCTTTCTGGATCTAGCCCTAGATGCTTATTTTCACCTTTCCGAACACAACCAAGGGCCACCCCTATATCTGGGGTTAGAATTTCACACGGAATTCCTACCCACGTACTCAGTTGTCGTTGGGAATCTGACCAAAACATAAAGTAACAGAGCTTAAAATGGAATTATTTTGTTTCATTCTATTTCATCCTATATTTTTCTAGACCTCAAAATATTACGGGGCCAGATAAGTTAGGGGGTTTTCTCCCTTTCTTTCTCTTCTCATCTTTCTTAATTAATCAATGTATAATAGTCTGCCAATAAAACAGAAGCAAGGTGGATCCTACAATCAACACACCAAGGGCTCCAAACGTTTCATACCTTAAGCTCTTCAGATGGGTTGTGTCCTCTCCATTCTCAGTCACGCATTAAGCTCGGATGAAAAAATAACTGGTTGGGGTGTTGTTTACTCAGACTGTACCGTTCTTTTGGAAAACAAAACCGCCCTTTTCTGTTTAAGGAAGAGGACTATCACCTTGTCTCTAGACTTTCTGTGACGAAACAGGATAAATAAAACACAAATGGATCCTAAAGTATTTCTCTCTCATGTTTTCAACAGTTTCAGCGAGTTTAAGAGATCTGTACAGTATTAAATTTTGTTGTGCTGAGAAAGATCACGGACAACCAAGGATCTACATAATTCACATTTGTCTTCCTTTCTTTTAAAGGCACTTTATCACTGTACCTGGGTATCAATTTTCTGTCATCTACAGACACTCATGTCTTGCAGTTTAATTTGAAAAATGTAATTTCTTCAGACAATCCAGGAACTAAGTGTTATCACAATTAGAAAGCGGTAGTACTTAATACTGAATTTTAAATCAGAGATGTAACTAGCAAGAAGCATTCGGGCTATATACAATTAATTATTTCACACATAATTATTCCTGATATTACTCTAACTGTGATAACTTAGAACATTTGAAAAAGCAAACTGTAATATTCTTTTTTATTTTGCACAGAAGCTCTTTCACTTGATATTCTCGCACTAAATAATATGTAAAATACTGACACCTAATGTTAACTTTCAGTACTATTCATTTTGCAAAGCTGACTACAAGTAGGGAAAGACCATGTGAAACTGGTCTTTATGCTGCAATTTTGTTTCAGTAAAACACAATATAATCTTCACATTCTTTCTGGAAATAATTTTAGGAATTAAAAATATGCCTACAAAAGCAAGGAGCTTTCATGTTTATCTTCACAACTCATAAGTAAAAGAGAGAGTGAGTAATTCAGAAAAGTTGAAATAAGTGAGGTTTGCCACGCTAAATTTAGTCAAATCTGTCAAATGGAACACAAATATTTATAAAGTAAATATTTGCACCTGTAACCTGAAGTACTACTGAAATACAAAATAATATTAAACATTTATTAACAATCTTTCATCTTTTAAAACCTGGACTGTATGGATACATTAAATACTTCAGGTTTACCACACATCCAAGGTTCAGCTGATGTCAAAATAAGGCATATTATACTATGACCTAGTGTAACATCTATATTTTTATTGTTTACCTCATTCTGCAGGGAAGAGGTAAGTGACCATCAGCCAGAGCTGTACAGCAGCACAAATGCTTTACAGGCGCCGGCAGTGACCTAAACCCCTTTTCAACATTGTAGACTGCCATAGCTGTACATTCAGTCCTTCTTCCATCAACAGACACGTTATGGAAAACGGTCCTTTTTCTAAGATGGTGTCACTTGACAGACAAAAGCAACTGTGCTGCCGAGGAAAGGATAGAAACGGAACCGCAGGCTCCGAATGCAGATACCTGGTCTGCAGTACAGTGGTACAGTCTCAGCTGAATTAAAAAGCGATGACGTCAACGTAATCAAAACCTCTTGAGTGAGTCAGAGATTTCCAAGTGACTGAAACTCCTGTGCTATTCCTTATAACAATGCTCCAGTTCAAGAAGCTGTTTTGCAGTTCTTTCATCTTTCCCCTACACATTACAACCGATGAAATGGGTGTTACTGAGGCAAGATTTTAAAATTCCTCATCATCGGGGAATTTTAGAGCATAGGTATACACTGCGAAGGCCCTGGGGCTTCCCTGTGCAGCAGGAGATGCTCTGAGAGTTGAAAACTTCAACCAGTCAAAAAGCCCTTGAGCCAAAATGGAGCAGCCCTCACTCCTTCCCCCAAGTCCTTTCTCAGCCTTGATGCAGGATAAAAACAAATCAGAAGCAATTTTCTAAGTGTGTCACTTCAAGAATCAGGCACAATAAATACCATCAGAGATAAAGTTTTGGTTGATTCCTGAAAAAAAGGTTGAAGTTGAATAGGTACAGACAGCATCTGAGTTGCCATTTAAGCTAAGGTGTCATTTATGTCTTAAAAGAACTCCAGGTAAAGGTTGGTTAAGTGTAAGCAGTTTTGATTCGTTGGTTTTAGCTGTCTAGTGCAAATCTCCGTAAAATTTGGGCCGCACCGTAAGTTAACAATGAGATTTTTTGCTGCTGCTTAAATAGTTCAGAGTTCATTTCACCTAATCTGAAATAAGCCGTGTTAAAACTACAGTAACTGCTCAGAGAGTGCTTGACACTGGCTTACACGCATTTAAAATTGTTCTCAGCTTTCTCAAGCATATCCTCTCCAAGATGACTACTTAGAAAGAGAAAATGTTTTGTTTTAGCCAACTGTATCACACTAAAGAAGGTATCTGTAATGTAAAATCACTCTTCAATTAAATCATTAATTAAACTAGAATTTCAAAATGTTGAGCCTTTTGAAATGTTCAGTACAGAGCAGAGAACGGTTTTTAAACAACTGATTGTTCAACTTTAACTTTTCAAGTATACCATGTACTTTAAATAGAATTGATAAATTAAAAATGTAAATTGGACTGTATCTTTTAGCTGTTGGTGATTTGTCTATTTTCTACTTTTTATTATGCATCATTTTTATAATAAAGAAGGGATTTTTTTGTTCATTCCTGTTCTAGTTGATAGCAGTTCTTCCATGCTTCTCAAAGCTAATGTAATAAAATGTTTAAGAAAAGCCCCATTAAAATATATAAAGCACGCTAATTCACGAAGTCAAAGTCAAAGCAAAGTGGAAATATGAGCTTTAATAAAACTATGTCTGTTGTAAATAACTATTCAAGCACAGCCATTTTTTTGCAAATTGCATGGGATATAGCGCAGTCTACTCGAAGCAAAGAGTCGCTCAGCGGGATAAATGCATCTTAGTCAGAAATAGATTAAAAGATACAGCTGAGCCATCAATAAGAACCAGATAGCGCAGTATTGTTTGCTGTTTGTTTTGAAGATGTAATTGCAGATCCCAGGATTTCAATAAATCTGTGCACATCATGGAAAGAATTGTAGAGAGGAACCGGGGCAATGCGAAGAGCATTTGGTTCTCGCATGTCGCACTGCAAAACAGAAAGGGAAGGGTTTGTAAACTCAGGTCACTTCCTATTTACCTGTCAGACTGTATTTTCCATTTCCGTCTCTGCCTTCAAGGAAGAATGACTGGACCAACAAGGAGACACACGTCAAAAGTTTTTGACCCCTAAGAAACTACTGTGAGGAGCATTATTGTGAAGAACGCAGCAAGAAGGGTAGCGTGGTGCCTAAAAAAGGCTCAGGATGGGCAGGAATCCAGCTGTGCCATTGAGAGGCTCCAAATCAGCCATGTATTCCCATAATTCACCCTGACTCCTATAGAATCCACAGTGGAAGAGGCACCTAGGTGACAAAAAACCCTCCACAAAACAAACATGCCAATGTGATGGAGTGTCTTGTACTACAAGTAATGTTGCAGGGATTGCAGTATTTTTCTTTCCTCTCTCTGTGAATTTGGGCATTTTGCTGAATAGAATCATCTTTCATATTTGAAGCGTATTACCGCAGCGTGAAGGCAAGCCAACAGTGTGAGGCCTCACGCCTTCTTAAAAGCAGCGGTTCCTGGAATTCCCTGGCAGCATCACACCAGCAGCATGCTCAGCTTAGAGGAGTTGCCCTTTGGGACATGAGTCATCAGCAGAAATAAAGCTCAAATATCATTTATATGGCATTACGCTCTCAGCCTCCCCTCGTGGCACATCTAAATCACCAGATGCATAGGGTAAAATTTAGCTTTTCCTGGCTTTGAGCAGTGCTCACCGGTAACCGGGCTGTCACACGGCACTGCCGTGCAGTCGTTTCTTATTTCTGGGCGTTGAAAGACACCTCTAAGGAAATGACACCTTTTTAAATTCTCCACCTCGGTGTCCCACAGAAAGCGAGGCTTTGGTCATTTGAAGGTAAAAAAAAGGACTGGTGGAAGTTCAGAGCGCCTCGTCCTCATTGGTCTGCAGGTGTGCGAGTTGAAGCGTTGAGGATGGGGAGCACCACATGAGCACTGCCCAGCAGCCCGGGGTGGCTCAGATCCCCTCTCTGTGGTCTCTGGCCTCACACCTGGAACCACAGCGGGGGAGAAATGCCTGATGCTTCCCATCATAATGTGCCCCCAAGGTAGCTCTATTGTCAGTAGTGACTCCTCAAGTAGTTACTTGTAGAACTACTGGAAAAACAAACCAACAAACCAACAAACACTTTATGAAACAACTCTACTTATTTGATTATTTGCAGAACTAAAGATCGAAGATGCTATGTAAGCAGTTTTTGTCACTCCCAGTCTCTTTTTTGGACTTATACAAGACTATATTTGAATAAAAAGCAAGTGCGTAAGATGAATTTTGATTTACTCACAGCTACTCCTCTCTTCTCCAGCTCTTTAAACACAGATTTGATTGGAAGGGAAAAAGATAGTGTGAGCTGGCATCCTCTTTCCTCAATCTGGGATGGCGTGATTATTTTCACAAAGGGCTTGCCTGGATTCGTTTTGTCCTCATTGTAGTAGTGTTTTATCAGGTATTCCAAGTAACCAGTGAGTAAAACCGACTTCCTTCTCAATGCTTTCATTGTAGTTTGACCAAAAACCTGCAATGATTTCAAATCATTAGAATAATAATGCTCTGCTAGGGAACATAAAAAGGAAGTAAAGACTCCTAAGGCCATTTCTGATCTATTTAATAACTTAAATCATTTTGGCAATACAGGGACCAAACCTTTGTCGTTCTTATTTGTCGAGGTAGCAGGTTTCTCTATACAATTTATCCTTGGAATCAAAAGTAATCTCAGATACACATTACAAATAATGTTTTAGATAACGAAAGGTGTTTCTCTGTACTGTGGAAGTTTTACACACAGCCATATCTGTATTAATAAATTTGCACACAAAAACACTTGAGAGCATTCTTTTGCACATCTGAAAAGGATTAATAAACGTACATTCCGTAGGGCTGCATGAAACTAAAAATCACATGTGAGTTATTCCTTGTGTGTATCTCAAATAGCAGAAGCCAAGAGTCAAGACTGAAATATCGCAACTGATCTACAAACTCTGGTCTTTGAAAACACACAATTTGTACTAACATACTGACTTCTAATATTTTAAGTCCTGCACAGTCCATCAGAAGAAAAACATTTGAGTGATTCTGGATGAATACGCCTACACTCTGACCCAGCTGGAAGGGCTGGTGAGCTGAAGAAAGTCAAAACATCATGAGATATGCAAAAGTGATGGTTTAAAAAAGGCTGTACTACTTTGCCACACAAACAAGAACAAAATGGCAGAAGCATTTGGGAGCAGGAGAAGGTGCAACGGCTTCTGCTTGTCCTCTGAAAAGGCTCAGTTACAGGGAAGAACAGAAAACTCCCAAAAACTCCCCTTTCTTCTTCCCATGCAAGCCGCTTCAGGGAAGGGTGACAAGTACATGCAAGTACCTGAGAGTCACTTCAAATCAGAATCTGGTGCATAAATGCCATATAGGAGCTGATGGACAATTATACTTCCAAAGCAACCACAAAATCAGAGACAAAGCAGGGGTCCTGTATGAAAATCCACGATCTTCACCCTAAAGAAATCACTGCTCCACACTGAAGGAGTAACACATTCAAGATGACTTACACCATAAACTGGAAGAGCGTCTAAAGAGGTAACTGAAACATTCTACTCAAAATACACCAAAGTCTGGTTTCCAGCTCATTCTTTCGTAGAGTACCCCAAGCATTGCTCCATCATGCTATCACAACCTCTAGGTGCTATCGCAACCTTTAGGTGCTGCACGAAACCAAAAGCCCCTACATGTTCTTCCTGCTTCCTGTAAGACAGGCTTTGCAGAGACAACGCAGTTGCAGAAATGAATGTGATAGCGACCAGAGCCACCAGCAGTCAGTACTTGTACAGGTGGACAAAAATCTAGAGCTGCTTCCCTCACCACACAGGCAAGCAGACCGTACAGATGACTATTCAGCTCGCTACTGGAGGCAAAGTGGAAACCTGCCTCGTGTCCCTCTGGGCTTTGCAGCAGGGTGAGGGATGGATCTCCTCAGGCTGCGTGCAAAATCTGTTTGCTCAGGCTTTGTGCAAGGAATATTTGGCCTCCTGGGTGAAATTTTTGAGAAAGATCTTTTAAATGCGGCTGTAGAGCGCTCCCCTTTTTTCCATAAAAGGGAGCAGCTCCCGCCGCAACAGTCACTTTAAGCATTATTGAGGAATAACATGCATTAACACTTGCAGTTTTCATTGTTTCCATTGGAAACGCTGCCTTCTGCTTAATGTGTCCCAGTGAAGGTGGCGTGCAATTTCACCAGCCATCTCTTGCCAGACATGAAAACTATTTTGTTTCCTACTGTATTAGGGCAATTAGCACTGGGAAATCCTGGCTGTGCCAAAAGGTAATGCAGGCACGGAAAGGGGAGGCGGTGGAAACTGCTCAGCCCTCATTGTTCCAGACTCCCTGCAGCGGGCTAAATGACACCAACCCACACGAACTGGAGCAGCGACAGTCTGGGTCACAGCAGAACAGCTTTCAGCTTATCTCGAAGGTCACATAAAGTTTAAAAGAATATATTGGACGTTTAAGGACTAACAAATTAAAAAGTCAGGCAGAACAAGAAGCGTTGCTGTGCCTTTCGCAGTCCTTCAGCAACTGAAGCACAACTGGCAATTTTCTGACTTGGTTTGCTTAAGATACTGGGTTTTCAGTAAATAAAGAGGGACTTCTAGCGTATGGACATTGCTCTTTGTTCCAGCATCAGCTTTGCCATTACACTCGCAGTAATGGAGCACTAGCAGAAACAGATTTGGCTCATTTATGCTGATGGCAAAACCTTGCTCACCGAGGCTGACTTGAAAAGCAGCTTAGGAAAAAATTTAATACAGCATGGCATGTAGCATACAGGAGGGAAATCTGTATAAAAAGGTCATTTTCAGCTGTGAAGACCTAGATCCTTGCATTTCAGGCGTGGACCACCCATAAGAGACATGCTACCGCGTCTCGATATGAAACGCTGTGTGACACAAGGTGTTTGGATAGCAGCGGTGTGCCCTCAGATGGGGCTAAATTGTGCTCTTCAAGGAGGACCCGGAGGACTTCGAGCACGTGTTACCCCTTCGTAGCCAGGATTAGCTCTGTAATGCAGGACTGCCCTTTCCACAGCCACCACTTCAGTGATTTGGGTCGGAGATGGGGCTGTGCTGCTTTGACCACCAAAAAAGTAATGAAGAGAGGAAACAAAACCTAATCCAAAGCCAAACCACACTCTTTAATTCCACTTTTAGGAAATGTTCACAGACAGCTTCTGGTTTTGCTGTTTGTAATGAAAGGGAAAACAGTGGAGGGCAGGTTCCCAGAGCCCCTGACTCAGTTTAAGCTCCAAAACACTCAACGAACACATCCATTTTCTTTCATAAAAAATCAAGTTGATTCTCCCCGGAGAAATAGGTCTAGAAGCAGCTCTGGGTGCAACTTTTCAGAGTTACGTGATTCCTTTCTAGGCAGAACCCTAAGAGCATCCCTTGCATGAGTTGCTCTGAGGCAAACTCTGGGTGTCTCCAGGGGAAAAGCTGCCATTTGTACTGCGCCCCTAAAACCTGAGACAAGCACAGTGCTGGCCATCAGCTTTGGAGATGCAAACCTCACGTATCCTGGGTCCGACAGCAAAGTCAGGACAGCCAAGGGTTGAGTATATTCATTAAAGGCCATGGTCTCTCAGGGTTCTGGGGTTATTTTGTTTGGTTTTCATTTCCCCTTCCCCCTTTGCTTTTTAAATATTCAGCAATTTTTTTAAGGGAGACAGCAATAACGTACGTAGGTTCATTTAACATTTTTATACTCTTAAATTCAAGCTCAAAGTAAAGCAATTACTTACCTCTAAACTAGCTTGCAGAGCACAGACCAGTAAAATTGGAGGATTTGATAACCGAAATCCATTAATTCCTTCACTTAGTTGTAATTCTGGAAAATGAATAACTTATATTAGTGTTTTTGATTTCTTCCTTTTAGTGGATTGGACCTTATCTTGAAGTCCATCCTCAAGCAATAAAACATTTCCCTAATGTGGCCTGTAGGAACCGGTCATTAAAAGGAAACGGTAATCTATTCACAGCTAATACTTTTAACTTTGAGAGAAGCCCAATTTTATCCAGCGGAAGACCTCATTAGCCGCTTCGTGGGAACTAGAGAACTGCAATTAATTTGTTTAAATGGTGTGTGTTAAAACCACCTTTACACTTGAATCTCTTTTAACAGTGACACAAACCAGAGAAATTCCAAGCCAGCAGAGACACGCTCGCGCGGAGCCATCATGCTGCCACGAGCACGGAGTCGTGTTCCTTAATTTTATTAAACTGACGAGACACGTGGGAGACTGCATATGCAGCTAAGTGTAGCTTCAGGCCACAGGGGGATCTTGCCTAGACTTTAGGCTGTGAAATTTCACAAAATCTATTTAATAAATCTCTAAAGCTTGGCTGTAAGTTCCGTGTCACCATTTATATTTCATGCTCCAGCACCAGAGCAAGAGGATGCTGCGGAGGAAATGTTTTTCACGCAAACGGGCCAATTTCGTAATGATCTTTGCCCAACTTCTCCCCTATAAACTGCCCGTGGAAATGAATAAAGAAGGTTTTTCTCCTTCCAACAGTATTTCAAGGCAATTTTTGTCTTCTGCTGGTTTTCCATGGTGCCTCTCTCTTATATTTGGTGAGAAAACAAAGAGCAGACTGAGGCTATTAGAGAGGTGTTCTCCAGCCAAAGTCACAGCAACAGGGGCTGCCACAGAAAATTAAAAATATATTAAAACCAAATCAAAACAATTAAACCAAAAAGTTCCTTTCTCTTCCTGAACCCTCAGGATATTCTTTCTGCCATACTTCAAAATGGAGCTAAAGAGTCTGGCTGTCAGATTTGGAAAGGAGTCCTCATTGCGAATCGGGACAATAAATATTTAGCTATTTCAGAGCAGGTTCGGTTTTGTCTTATAACCCATCCTTTGCCAGTGCAAGGGATTTGGAGATGCTGAAACGCTGGTGGTATTTCATGACTTATGTCAGGTTGACTTACCTTAATTTATGTAATTTCTCATTAATTCCAGTGGAACTAATCCTAGAGGAAGATATTACCCAGATGAATGAGAGCAGATCCTCGCTCCTCAGACTCACGCGTTTAATTCACTGAGATACCTTAAACTTTCATCCATACTCTACACCTGCATTTTGAAGGTGTTTCAGCAAAATATCTAGAAGCAAACAGTCAGACCCATATGCCCAGGAAGCAAGTTTATTCCCACATTTATTTCTTTTTACTCCATTGCATTACGTATTTGGGGCAAGTTTAGCTTAATATATTTAACACAAGTGAGGAGCTGCAAAGTTCTATCCTTTCTACTCCTGCTACTATGAAAGTGAAAGTGTTTCTATGTAAATGCATCAAATCAGGTAAAACTGAAAGTGTAAAAATACATACTGTTTTCCATGAGGAATCGTGTTTTGAAGTCATGACCCCACCAACCAATTAACCTAAGATTTTGAAAGAAAGGAAGTCAATAGCAATATTAGTACAATATCCTTTAATTTCGATTTGACAGTTAAGAAATATACAAGATTAAAAAGTATATCAATTTCTAATAATATATTGTATTGCTAACAAAGGCATAAAAATGCACTCAATTATATAAATAGCTAGCACTAAGAACTTAATATTACTACCTGGGAATTTCTCTTTAACTGCTGATGATAAAATGTGCTACATCTTTCAGTTGACTATTGATTTCTAACAATGCCTATTTTGTTTGAATTAATTTCACAAAACAAAAAACAGAACAGAAATATTCCCACTGTTTTCTTCCAAGGCATTAAATCAAACCCCTCCTCTACGGAAAGCTAAAAGGTGTTACAAAATCTGACTTAGTTTGGCCAAACTAGGGAGCTGGTGAACGGGGCCGAAGAAAGATTGTGTAGGCATTGCCTTTTCCTTACTGTGAGCCAACAATGTGAATTCTAAGTAAACTTTTCTTCTCCTGAGCTGAGCTTATTAAAAAAAAAAATCTTTCTTTAAAATAAAAACAAACCAGTACAATCCAAAAATCAGGTTTCTTAGATCATGGTCAGAAAACAAATGAGAAGGAAAAAAAAAAGAAAGAAAAGAATAAATAAAATTAAAGATCAATTACTTTAAAAATAACTTTTTAATTAAGATGATATTACATTATTAACCATTTCATATTTGATGAAAAAAATATGCTGAAGAATATAGATATAAACAGTTTTCTAAGACATCTGGATGCACTGGATCACCTAGTGCCCAACGCTGCACCTAAAGTCAATATTACAAAATCAAGCAGTCTCTGCCCACCTCTTGAAATCTGAAATTTCCTCTGTATCGATACCATGAAAATATACAAAGTCAACACCTTAGAAGGCCGGAAGGAGTTTGTGGTTTCCAAGATTACAAATATTGGATAAAATTTCTTCCACAGCTTGACTCATTTTTTTTTCTATGCCAGGTAGCAGAGTTGTTAGGAGTGAAGCCTGGCAAGTATTCAAAAATCATAATAATCAAAATATCTGTAAGTGAAACTCGCAGTAGATCAGCCTTTGTGGAAGCAAACAAGAGGAAAAAAAGGCAGGAGCACTTCTTTGTAGTATGCTTAAAAGAGCTTAGCTTGCAGAATTAAGGCCATGTCTGAGTTAAGGACTTGTTATATGAATACCATTACACCCCGGTGTCGAACGAAGAACTTCCTATTTCTGTATAACAACATGGGCTTTATGTTTACTTCTATGAAAAGCTCTGAGCTGCAGCAAACTCAGAACGCCGAGAAAAAGCTTCCTTTTCTCTTTATTGCTGCATGATGCTTTTATTATTCTAAGACCCATGAAAATCAACAGTGCAATATACGTTCATTTCAAAGGAGGTGTTACAAAGTGCACGTACCCCAAACGAAGCAGAATGCATCTCCTGCCCAAGTGATTAAGTTACCCATGCTTTGAACCATGACAGATATTCCAGCTATTTAATACGAACTGTATAATATACAGAACATTTTAGTATAAACCCGGAATATTGCACGTTACTACAATATGATGTCGGTGGCACACACATTCTACCAATTCCAAAGGTTCTAAAGAGCAAAAAAAGCCTTGGAAAAGAGAACATTTGGACTATTACTCTACAGCAAGGAGAAAACGCCACGCTGCGTTTAAACCCAACCCTGAATTCAAAGACAAACACCAACCAGAACATTACCCAGTTGGAGCTTGATGAAAATGCCCTCTGAATGCCCCAAAACTTGCTAACTCTGAAGCTACCTTAAAACCAGACCTCTGCTGCAGAGCCACGTTTGCAACTTGGGAACTAAAATTTCGGAACTTTTCCAAAAATGACAGAATGAAGGATTTTTTAAAGACAGTTTCAGCTCTCTTGCCCTTTCCTACCATAACTTTGACAATTTGTTTTTCCTTCTTCCATTTTTTTTTTTTTCTTCTTCTTTTTGGCTGTTCTAGAACTTCAGAGATGTCACTACAGGATGTGCACTTTGAGGCAGCTCTGGTCCTACACTCTCATTGATCTAATGGTCCATATGGATGTCATATTATCTGACATTTAAGTTGACAGGCTTCAAAGTGTGGAAATTAACGAAATCTTTACAAATTAGCAATTTGCTGTTTACAATTTCCTGTGAAAATTTTGAAATGAGGGTTGCCACTGCTATGCCAAATTTCAACCTGTTATGATGGGAAATAGCTAAGGTGTTAAACCCCAAACATAAGGCTTTATAAATGCTCGCTAAAAATAATAGGCAATAAAACTGCACATTAAGATACTGCAGTAAAATTTCTTATTAAAGAGTTGTTACTCTGCATGCAAAATGAGTATTTTGAAATGCAGGCACCATTTTGATTATTCCTGCTTCAAAAACAAAGGCACCAAGATCTAAATTGATTTTGATTTCAAAACCGTAACCTTTGCAAAATGCACAATGCAGCAGGCGTTGAAAAGCCTTTTATGATGCGCTTGTCTTTAAAAATACCTTAAACTCGTTAGTAACTGGGCTCTAGAATGATAACCTTTTCAGCGCAGGTAAAACCCACTTTGTGAAGTGTGTTAAAAATCGTTGTGTCCGGAGAGTAAAAAGTCTCGTTTTGCACAGATTCCACTAGAAATCTTTGCATCAGGAACAGTGTGACCAGCGGGAGTAGAGAGGTCATCATCCCCTTATACTCGGCACTGGTCAGGCCGCACCTCGAGTGCTGTGTCCAGTTCTGGGCCCCTCAGTTTAGGAAGGATGTTGAGATGTTAGAGGGTGTCCAGAGGAGAGCAACGAGGATGGTGAGGAGGCTGGAGCACAAGCCCTATGAGCAGCGACTGAGGGAGCTG